>JAUMHG010000076.1:14706465-14737955 GCA_032359395.1 Enteromius anoplus
GATGCACAATTAATAAGTATTTTATTGTAATTAACATTGTAATTGTAATTCATGGTTCAATATAATTTAATAATCATAAAACCATATATTTAACTATAATTATACATTTAATAAATAATCATTTAAATTCAATTCTAAATAAATAACAGTAATATAAAAAAAATTTGATACTAATCAATCATAATAAGAAATAATTCTGTTCATGCAAAAAACAAACAAGCAAAAACGAATTACAAATAAAATTACAAAGCAAAGTCTTAGTGATCAGGTGCACAGGAAATAAAGGCTTAACAGAGATGTGTTAAGCGGAGAGCACACATAATCACACTGGGATCATGGTATACGTGTGAATGCATTTCCGGTGGATCTGAACAGGAAGTCTGAGAACAAGCTCATGAGAGTGTGCTGACGTCAGAGCTGACACAAACAGGTGAGGGTGCGGCACAGGTGTAATCACCATCTAGTGATGACAGGTATTTTCTTCATAGCCAAACCGTGAAGAAGCTGGGAACAGTGTGTATGAGTGAGTATGTGCGTGTGTGTGTTTATGTGCAAGGGTGTTGGTCATCAGACACTCTATTACAGGCAGTACAGTGAACATAATCCAAAGCGGTTACATGACTGTCAATTTTTAACTCAGACTTTAAAGTATGGCAAATATAAGCATCAAACAATAAACTGAGACTATAAATGCAAAGCAGCTTTTTAAAAATAATACGTTTATCAATTTGATGGATACCAAAAATGACAGGTTAAAAAAAAAAATCTATATTTTTAACTAGAAAGCAAAGCATTGGCTTTAGCTTTGAATGATGCTTTGAAAACCTTGTTCATAAACCTAGATAGGCTGTTTGACATGTAATTTGAACTAGAATTTTTACTATATTTAAATATCTGAATACCTAATTCCAATTTAACTTCCTGTGGGGAGTAGCCGAGCCAATTAAAATTCCACCTGACGACCTGAAAGGAAGTCAATTCTTAGCGTTGGAATTCTGCCCAAGCATGTGTCACACGGCATGACTATTTTAAAGAACTGCAAAAAAACCAAGCAAATCAATGAAACCTTTTCAAAACGCCTCATGTATTTTGACACTAAAACATTCCATGCCTGCATTAATCAAAGTCCCGCACGTTTTTTAATATATTTGACGACATGTAAAGTGTTATCATCTGCTGCCCATGTTCTGTTCTGCAAACTAAGGGGGCCGAGGTGGAGTCAATCCCGTGGACTTTCCAGGGTAAAATGAACTCTTGGACTTTCCAGGGTCAACAATGCCTGCCCTTAAAGCAAACACTCCGCAGGGGGAGAGAAAGAGAGGGAGAAAACGATACAAGAGGAGAAACTGTGCCAGCAACACACTGTGCTGCATGTGTTTTCTATTCGGCCCTCTGGCCTCTGTCACAGTTATTGTGATCTGCTGCCTAACGCTTCTCAAAAAAAAAAAAAAAAAAAAAAGGCGAGGGAAGAAAAAGGATCCAGCGATGTTTTTTCCCGGCTTGCTGGAAATGAGCTCAGAGCTGCCAGGAAGAGGTATGCAGGCCATTCCCTGGAGCTGAGGAATGACGTGGGAGCTACGCTACATGGGGGCGATACAGGGGGGGGGCGTTAGGGGAGGGGCCTTGGCTTCCGGCGAGGCCTGGCCTTTCCAGTTTGGATGGATCCATGAATGTGCTGTCCTCCCACACAGATGGAGACTGGCTCGTCTGTCCCTCTCACCTTCAGCCCCGCAGGCCTCTCATGCTTATCAGCTCTGTGCAAAACACACGGCTGTACACGGCAAGACTGTTCCTGCCAACCTGCGGCTTACTGCTTCAACAGTGATTCATCACAAATTATCGCGGAAGATATAGGGAGATGTGCGTCAGTGCTGTGCAATACAAGTGATCGAGACTAGACCAGTTGATGAAATTGAAGAAAAACTAATTGCCAGTGGGCCAAAAATATAAACATAAAATTATAATGTGGAGCAGCAGGACATTTTAGACAAATATTACATACGCACTTTTGTTGAGTATTATATTTGATACAACAGGTTATTATGGCTGATATATAGTATGATATAGGAGCTCAACGTCTAAATTGAGCAAGATATGCAATTTGGTGCAGTTCCTGATATTTATATGGCCAAAAAGTAAGTGAAAGAGTAATTTAATGTAAATATAAGTTGCCAGTCTATGTCTCTAGGGCTGCACGATTGAGCAAAATTTGAGTAATGAACTTTTATTCACTTGTGTGTTCTTATTGCACTTTACAGCCACAAATAAAGAAAAAAATAAACAAACCTAACAAGTTTAGAATGGAGAGTTTTTCTTAGCTGTGAATAAATATAAAGTTAGCTGTGTAAATAAATAAAATTAAACTGCCTCTTTTACATCAACTTGTAACTAACGATCGCACTTCTGCACCTTCCTTAAGTTGCTCCAAGTAAAGCCGGTTCCACCAGGTGCGTGATCTTACGTTGAGCCGCATTCACTACGCAGAGCCGTTGTTCACTGATGAGCTGTGCAAATTCGGGTTCATTATCAGCGTGATTTTGCACAGCTCGTCAGAGAATAACGGCTCTGCGTAGTGAATGTGGCTCAATGAAAGATCACGCACCTATGAAAACTTGAATGAAAACACCACGTATTACATATCGTGTGATGATTATCTTGCAGCCCTCTGCTATTCTTCTACTGCTTGCAATCTAGAAGCAGTAACGTCATATTGGCGCAGTCCAATCTGTAAGCTCCGCCCATAAAAAACGGTTTCGTCTTTATACTGTAAAATCGCGACGATATTTAATAACTGATCGTGGGTCATATATATATCGTTATAGTGATAAAAATACGATTAATCGTGCAGCCCTATATGTCTCTAAATAATGTTTAAGTAAGATTTAGTCATATTTAGATGCTTAGTTTTATGACCAAACCCTTGCATTGACATAATGCAATGTAATAACGTTGTTTGAAGAAAATGTGTGTATAAGAAATACACTAAAAAGTGGTTTACTTGTTAAAAAACTATAAACTATAAGTCATAAAACTTGAAGGCATATGTAGTAGATTGTGTACAACAAGTTATGTCATGTATTTTTTTTTCAGAGGCCTTAGAAATTTACATATAAAAAAGTGATGCAATAGGCCTCATAGAGTTAATATAACTTTATTTACTTAAATCTGAGTAAAGTAATAAAAATAATCCAATATAGGTGTTTAAAAAAGGTGACCTCCCCCCCATTCTATGATGTGCTATATGGAAGCGTCACATATCCCCATATTAGACCCCGACCGATTTATCGGGGGGCCGATATTATCGGCTGATTTTAGGCATTTTCCAAACTATCGGTATCGGCATTTATAATGGCCGATAAATGAATATTTCAAAAATAAAATAAAACACCCTTACTGGTAACTTTGATTTGGTTGTTGTTGTTATTGCTCAAATGACTTTAAAGTTTCACATCTAAAGTTTCTATTTTTATACATTTTATTTATCAGAACTTTAATATATTTTGATGTTCCTCTGTTCTGACCATATTATTTTAGTGAATACTAATACTATTCTTGTACTAAAACCTGCCTCTGCTGGACTGGAGCTATTGAGGATAGACTGATTCAGTACACTACCTCATATACTGTTAGCAATTTATTTTTCCTGTTGTTGTTATTTATCAGAACTTAACAACAACTTTGATTTGGTTGTTGTTGTTTTTGTTCAAAGGACTTTATGTTTCATATCTTAAGTTTGTATTTTTATATATTTTATTTATCAGAACTTTAACATA
Organism: Enteromius anoplus; assembly: GCA_032359395.1. Lineage (NCBI taxonomy): Eukaryota > Metazoa > Chordata > Actinopteri > Cypriniformes > Cyprinidae > Enteromius > Enteromius anoplus. The sequence continues at coordinate 14,710,239 of JAUMHG010000076.1, forward strand.
TTTTGATGTTCCTCTGTTCTGTTGTGACAATAAAAAAAACAAGTTTCTTTTTAAAATGCATTATCATATTATGTTAGTTAAAACTCATAAATAACTACAAATAACTAATGTTAGGAAAATCTGTTAATGTTTTGTTGCGCGTTTCTGAACTAAAAAAATTAAATAAATAAAAATATCGGCCGATATATCGGAATATCGGATTTTAAAACCAACAAATGTTTGTATCGTATCGGCCTTCAAAATTCTTTTTTTGGTCGGGCTCTACACCATATTACAAGAAAAAGTTAATGGTTAATGTGAAAGATTTATTCAAATGCATGAGCAACCTTTACGAATTATATTAAATATTTAAAAAATATATATGTATTAATTTTATTTTAATTGCTGTAAAATCAAGGGTGTTAGGTCAGTAGCCAATAAACTGTTTATTATCATTACAGATAATAAACAAACTCTCTTTTAGCTATTTTATGGTAACGTGGTACGGAGCAGGACTCTCACCATGGTGGGTAGATGTGGACGATGTTTCCGGGCGCAGGCTGTAACTGGGCGGCTGTGTCCTTGCTGAAAAGAGCCACACACTTTTCTCCCTCCGGCAGCCTGTGACATACAGCAGCCTGCATGCCACATTCCTCCAGAACTCCCAGAATCCTCAGCATCAAGACCCCAGGCCTCTCAGCTGGAATGAAAAAAAATCATGTAAGCATGAAACAATCTGTATATATAATTAGTCCAGAAAATCTCTGTTTATACTAGGACCAAATGTTTTGAATAAAGCCTTAATTACATTTATTTAACTATTTAAGATCTTTTAATGTAGTTAAGTAATTTACAGTATGAACAATTAGCATGGAAGTACGCTTTAAATTTGATAAAATGACCAGCTCTGAAAGAAGGTTTCATTCTCAAAGTCATTAAGTTTTGCAAAACAGCACAGATCCGATACAAGCCTAGTAAATGAATAACAGCAGTAGGATATTTTGGGTTATGCAGTGAAAACTCAACATTGGCGCAGTTTCAAGTTTTTCATTTCACTCAGTTCTGAGGAAATGAAACAAAATCCAGCACTGACGAGATATATTCCCATGCTGACTGTTCAAGGAAAAGTTGGCCCCCTCGATTGGACACATGAACACAAATTGACTCAGCTGAAATCATGCCGAGCACAGTCAAGACTTCAGAAAAGAACGATGTGTAATGGAAATTTTTGTGAAAAATTGAAAGCAGTAAGAGAAACAGGCTACGCTTACTCCATGCAATCGCATGCAAAACAAAAATACAAGGAACACTGGCTATTTTCCCGTTTTTTAGGGAGGAAAATGACTATGAAAAGAAAATAAACGAGTTGTTACTTGCACACGCTGACATCTAAGTTAATAGCAATAAGAACATCTAATGTTGCATATGAAAAAAATAGATGAACATAAATCCTGCAACGAGCAAGAAGTGAGTGGGAGAGACATTCTTTACGCTGAGGAATTTTCTAAGGAATTGTGCATGCTGCAAAGCTGTCCAGAAACTATGTCCAGTCATTCTAAATCACTTTTCCACATGCAAACTTGAATGAAAAAAAAAAAAAAAAAAAATACGCTTAAACAAAATTCAGAGTTCATCTTAGTCAGCTAACATCACACGCACATACAATACAACAATGAATCAGTAGATGTGGAAAGACATTCAGATGTCGAATATTACCAAACCAATACAAATTTGAGATTTAAAAAAATTGATGAAATATTAGATTTTTAATTATAATTATAATATTTATTTAAAAACCTTATACCAGTGTTATTTTAAAATCACAGACAAACCGTTACAGGATTTGTTAATATTTGAAATGTTACTTTTACATTCAGTTTCAATCTTTTCATTCATTTCTTCACTTTTATTTATTAAATCTAATTATTAATTCATGTAAAAACTTTTATTAAGTTTTAGTTTATTTAGCATCAGCTTCAAAAATAAGACATTATGGCTTGAAAACTGCAGCAGCTGAAATAAAATATGTTTAAGTTTTAATATTTTATTTCATTTAATGTTCATCATTAATGAACATTTAGCTTTATATTATATTAATAACAACCCTGCTTTGCACTGACAGTGCATCACACAAGTCATTTCCTAATATCATTTTTACATTTTCTCTTGAATTTCCACCATCAACTGAAACATTAACTTCTTTAAACCTACATACCTACACACACTGAAGACCCCTAGTAGGGCACCGTTTGAAAAGAAATCCGTTATACCATGGAAAATGAAAACGTAAGGTGTGTGACTGTGTCTGCAGCGTGTTTGTGTCTGTGGTTTCCTGTCGCTTTGGCTGCGAGACAATTACAGTATGTCCTATTGTCACCTGAATCACCTGAAACGAGCGTGCTTTCATAGCCGCCTCCTCCAACTGTACACGGAGAAAACTCATTCATCGATGGAATATTATACACATTTCATCAAGCACGACAAGCAATTATGGAAATACGAAAACTGTGGGTTGGTGGTTAAATAATTTCCTGGCACATTCTTTGGGCCAGATCTGACATTGGCAGTAGTCAAATGAAAAGACTTCATTTTTAATTGTGAAAACATTAGTGGTCAGGAACAGACAACTAACCACTAATGATCTGTACAGAGCTTACATTCAAGACGTAGGCCAAATTGAGTCACATAAACAGACAGGATTCAGATTGGATGTGTCTTACCGGCTGGTGTGGTTGAGTTGCACTGATGTCTCCAGAAGCTGATGGCGGATTTTTGCCTGCTGTGTAGTCTGTTCAGTCTTTCAGCAAAACCTCCCCTACAGAGAGAGATCGCAAGGGTTCAGTCCAACGGAATCAAAATAAAGGAATAAATCACACAGAATCATTCAAAAATGAATTATGCCGTTCCAAACCCATCTTCGGAACACAAATTAAGATATTTTAAATGACATCAGAGAGCCATCTGTCCCTCCACAGACAGCAGTACAACTGAAATGATACCAGATGCAGAAACATAGCAAAAACACCGGTCAAACAGTCCATGTGAGATAGGGATGGGTACCGAAATGGGGTACTTAATTGATACCGGTGCTAAATCAAAGACCGAAGTATCGATAAGCTCTGGCATTAACGGTTCCGCTATCGGTACTGCAGAAAAACATACATTTCCTATTTGTTGCTAAATAATCGTTACCAAGCATATTTGAACCTTTTCCGCTGTACACAGAGCTCGCGCATGCACAACACACAAGCTTACGCTTAATAGAGTGACAAATAAAGCTGAAATATAAAGCCGAGATAATAGAAAACAGGGAAAATGTAAGATATAAAGCAGAGCTTACCTAAAAATGAACTTGTAGTTATTAAATACATTCACTTCATTTAGTGTACAGAGGTTCCAAACGTATTACTTTTAATCCCAAACACAGTGAACTAATTTATGTGAATGTGTTCTAATAAAACAAACATTAGCCACCGCTGATTGTTTAGCTGCATTTTGCAACTTTTTTGGTTAAAGCCGCAGTTAAAAACTACCTGCACGCCGTAACTGTAACCCCTGTCCATTCTTTTACAGGAAAATTGTTCGCTTATTTATTTGTTTTACAGTCATTTGTTTTGTTTGTGTAATATTTGCTAAAACATTGGTGTATGTTAGGCTACAGATTATAATTTTACATTTAAAGTGTTGTTAATTCTGTTCTCAATTAGTTTTTTTATTATTACTTTTTTTTTGCAAATATTAAAAACACAACAAAAAGTACAGATAAGAGTACCGTTAAAGTACCGGATCGATAAGTGGTATCAATAAAAGTAGTAATACCGTTAAAACCTTAACGATACCCATCCCTCGTGTGAGATCAGTGGATCAACGTCACTTTTGCGATGCTAAGAAAATACTGTATCTCAACACGCCGCATGCGCAAGCTTTAACGTATTTGATGTAATAAGCCTTGTTTGCATTCGAGTAATCTGAGACTGTTTGCGCATAGAAGAAAGCGCACGCTTACGCAGTTATATTCTCTAAAATGGAGGAAGACGTAAGCCATAAGAGAAGTATTGTTGAGTATATGATGTTATTTTTGTATGGTCGCAAAAGTTGAAGGTGATCCACTGATCTCACATGGACTGTTTTACCGGTGTTTTTACAATGTTTCTGGATCTGGGATTGCTGTCTATGGAGGGTCAGATGGCTCTCTGACATCTTTAATTTGTGTTCCGAAGATGAACAAAGGTCTTATAGGTTTGGAACGACATGCGGGTGAGTAATTAATGACAGAATTTTCATTATTGGGTGAACTAACCCTTTAAACCCATAGATTCGATCACACTGAATTAGTCATATACTATTCGTCATACATTATCATTCATGTAGAAAATAAAACACACAATCACACACTCAGAATAACACATGATCACAATCTGAATTAGATCTACTGAATTTCTCAATTACACAGTGTGACTGATTCCTTTAAACCACCCTGAATCAGTCACACAGAATTAGTGTACCAAACAATCAATCACATAAAATCAATGGTAAAAAAATGAATGTGAATCATTTATTTAAAATGAAACAAATCCGACTGAATCTGCTAGAATCAATCACACTAGAATCAGTCTCACTAAATCAGTTCCGTTAAGGAAATCAATTTGAATCAACTACACTGAATCAAACACAGAGAGTGAGTTCCAGGGAGTCAGTCATGGAGAATCAGTTCAAATCCCACTGAATCATTTATATAAAATCAAACAAAGAATGAATCAAATATAATCAATTAAATGGCATCAGTCGTAAAATCAATCATGAATATATCCTAAAGAATGAACCCCATGAATTATAGATTCGTGATTATAGAAAATCAATCCCATAGACCGAATAAGAATAACTCCCATAGAATCAATCAAAGAGAATCAGCAAGATTCAATGCTATTAAATCAATCACATGAAATTAACAGCAAAGAATAAATCAGAATCCTTCCTATAGAATGAATCAGAAAATACTTAATCGGACTGAATCAACTAGAATTGAGGCCTAGAGAATCAAGAAGAACCAACGTCAATGAATCGGTTCCATATAGAGTCGAGCTCCAATTCAACTCCACAGAATCAAACCAGAGAATCAATTCAAAAGAAGCTATGCTCACTGCATATGGAAAACTGATCTATAATTAGCAATACGTATTTATTTTATAAAACATCAAAGGCTTCAGTTTGTTACAGGCTACAATTTTGATGCAATAAAAACATAAAAAGTCACATTAACTGAACTTTTTCTGCATTTGCCTGCAGAAGAGACTAAAGGTCAGCTGAAGGAGCGGTGGACTAACAAGAGCCAAAAAGAGACACAGCTCCCCCATGAGGGAACAAACTCGACACGTCCTGCCTCTCCCATTCACAAAATCTCACAAACGACTCATTTAAGGCAAAAACATAATGGGCTGGGCTCAGTCTTCGATGGTACACTAGAAAGCAATTGCTGAGTAATATCTGACAAAAGAGCTTTATGCATCCAGCGCTGGATCTTGTGCGCATAGGAGGAAATGCTGGTTAATTAAATAAGGTGACAAAAATGAGTAAAGGAAGCCGCTCCTTGATAGCAAAAACCAAGCTGACCAGGTTTTTACGGTAAGGGTGTGGATGTATTATTAAACTACTTTACCTAGACTTTGAACCCTTTTGTATTTTGTGTGTTTACACTGATATGAAAGTTCGGGTGAACTTGATGTCAAACATAAAAAAAAAAAATATATAAAAAAAAAAGTAAGAATAAATAACAGTATGAAGGATTACTGCCAGTTAGGATGATAAATCCCAATCATAAAGCCAGTCACTGAACTCATAAATTTAGTTCATCTTGCACAGGGTTGCACCGAAATTAAGATTAAGATCCAGGTGCCATACATCATACCTTTCAAACCTCCTCCTCTTTTTACTCGAGTCCTCTGGGGTCTTGACGTTCTTAGGGGTTTGTTTCTGAGGTGTCTGAAGAATCGCCTGAGCAGATCGGACCCACTCACTGACCGACTGCCTGCTGCACTCGGCTGCATTCAGAAAGGATGAGTCTGCTCTGGTTTCTTCTGTATCTTCATCATTATCATCGTAAGAGGAGTAGTCTGAAATCTGGGTTGGTGACTAAAAAGGAGAGCAGAGAATTTGATTTGCTTTTGTCCACAGGAGTAAATAAATTAGAAATGTTGCCTTGGCAAATAAGTGTTGTAGTATCAAAATTACTAAAATTTAAATCAGTTTAACACCATTATACACTATAAAATGACAAAAGTACATTAAAAAACCCACAAAAATTAGAATTTATATTAAATATAAAAATAAAAGCTAGTTAAAAAAAAACACAATATTATCAATAAATAGCCATTTTAATTATATATATATATATATATATATATATACATTTTTTTGCAAATATAAATATTAAATAAAAAACCTAAACTAAAACTAAAATAATTTATAAATATTTATAGAATATTTTTAAAATTGATAGAATAATTATATAAATGACAGAAAGTACATAAAATATCAAAAACAATATAATCAATCAATAGCCAATTTAATTATATATATTTATATATTTTTATTTATTTATTTATTTGCAAATATAAATATTAAATAAAAAACCTAAACTAAAACTAAAATAAATTATAAATATTAAATAAAAAACCTAAACTAAAACTAAAATAAATGATAAATATTTATAGAATATTTCTAAAATTGATAGAATAATTATATTAAATGACAGAAAGTACATAAAACATCAAAAATAATACAATCAATCAATAGCCATTTTTATTATATATATATTTATTTTTTAATTTTTTTTATTTTTTGCAAATATAAATATTAAATAAAAAAACCTAAACTAAAATAAATTATAAATATTTATAGAATATTTCTAAAATTGATAGAATAATTATACAAATGACAGAAAGTACATAAAATATCAATAAAAACTATCTTTTGCCACTTACAAATACAGGAACAGCATATGCATGAAAGGACATTTTAACTTCTATTTAGTTCTATTTAATTTTGGGGGTATTTGCAACTTTTCATTAACAAAAAAAAAAAAGCAGATACAGAAAAAGTAACTAGTCGGAGAAAGAGAGAGAAAAAATATAGCATGAAGTGCATACGATCAGATTTTAACCAGCACCATCAAAGATCAAGGTCAAATACTAACTGAAGATCTGCAGCCTCTGGTTTAACTTCTACCTCATCATGGGCTTCCTTAACGTCTCAAAGTTTGATTATAAAAAGTGCAAAGTCAAATTTGAGAGTCACAGTAATAAACCCACAGAGCATCACAAATCTCAATATTGTATGACGTCAAAACCTTTTGAAAACTTGAAAAGTATTGCGATTGAATGCTTCCAGCATGGAGACTTTCAACGAAAACACCCTAAGCATTTAACCTTCACTGCCCATCTGCCTAGAGCCCGATAAATTTAACCATTAATCTCAAGTACTCAGTTCTCAAGCTAAACGACGCACACAAAACTCGCCGTCCACAATTACACAAATTATGGGACCAGAATGATGCCTGACAGACTGCCGCCATGCAGTCAAAGTGAAATTACGGACTAAACAGGTGTTACAAAAAACAGCAGCCTGTGATTTCACCTTATTTACAGGCCATGCTGCAATATGAAAGTCGACAGAGTTTCAAGTTGAGCCTTAAAAATCAACAGAACCTTAAAAAAGAGTCTTTACAGAGATGGCTGAGGGCCACAAAAGCAGAGCCAAAAACCTGAAGATCTATAACCAGCACCTAGTACAGCGCGATCATCCCTCAGACTCACGTTTCACATGGATGCTAGAGAAGAAAATAAGTGAGAAGGGCAAAGGTGGGAAGATTAAAAAAAACAAGAACTCAATAACCTCCCATTAATTCTATCCTCTTGCACATATTGGAATCAGTCTTTTAAAGTACTGCCACTGAACTCTTAATCCACATTCAACTCCTATGCCTCCCACGTACGACACTTGCCTTTTAGTTACTAAATCTAAAATCACAGGGTTTGTGAGTTGCATATTGTTGAACTTGTTAGTGGTGTTTGCTTAGGCAACAATCACTGTTATTAGTATCGCTCATACTTGGGGTTAAGGGTTTCTTCAAATAAATAATAAATCGGAGATAAAATTGGCATAAAACTAAAATGTTATAGACCTTTCTTCAAAGAAGAACAGAGAATATCTAAAAAAAGGCACTGCTCTGTAAAAATCACTTTAAAGGGTTAACCCTAACCCTTAACCCCATATATCTTTGCAAAAATATATATATTTTCCTATTTTAACCTTTTAAAAAAATAAATGTACAAGTTGTTTTAATTAAATAACATTAATCCAACTTTTTTAAAAAATGTAGTTAACTTTTCTTTTCTTTTTTTATTTTATATACATTTTATATAACTTAAGTGTGCAATATAGATATAAATATATAAAAATGTTTTGATGTTTGTTGAGATGTGTGAGTGTGTATATATGTATATACATCATATATAGAAACATAACATATATAACTATAATTAGAATTTTGTATTATAAAGTGTATTGCTTGAGTGTGTGTGTGCATAAAGTCAAACCCAAATCTTCACATTATCACAGTTTATTAGCCTGAGTTTAGAAAATGGTAACACAATGCTGCAAGAACTTCAACTTTAATTGTTTTAAACTGTGTTAGAACAAAATCATCTGATGTCAAGTGTCAAAACAATACAATTTTGGTCCCAAATCTTAATAGATTTTACTGGTAAAAAATTATTTTAAGTCAGTTATTTCTATCTTTTGTTGCAGCATGTCAGTTGAAAATATCAGTTTACATTTATTTTGCCATTAATTGAAATAATCCAGTGATATTTGTGTTTGCACAAGCAGTCTGACAACAGTCCGTGCTCCACACAGAGATCTGATCTCACATCATCTGGATTGACATTTTTTAAAAAACTGAACAAACTGAGACAGAATAAATCCAGAGGAACCTTTTCTTTAAGACGTATGTTGCACATATGCCCCTTTCTCATGCTCTGTTTGGGACTTGGATATCTATACGTTGAATGCAATTCCCATAGCCCTTTGTGAAAATTAAAGAATCGATTCCAAATGCATTATGGGAAAATCTACAGGGCAATCTGAGATGCGAAGAGCCCTGATAAAGCACACCCTCAAACAAACAATGGAAAAAGAAAGACAGAAGATACAACCCAGGCCTGGTGATATATGATATATGACTCATTTGCCTTATGACAGCTCTTAAAAGGCGGACATAAAGGGGGGGGGGGGGTTACTTGTTTGTATGTGTTTGAGCGTTTGTGGTTTCACTGTCACAAACTGGTTTTCTTCTTATCATGTGGAGACACGTACGGCATTCCAGCCCGCCGAACAGCCTACACACTCTTTTATTTGAATCAACTTGACCCTGCAGGGCAGCCTGCCAGCAAACAGTGCACTACGCGCGCTCTCTGTCTTTCTCTCTCTGCGCAGTACACTATGTTCCTGGCCCAAGCTCAAAAATGTGTTCACCCTGCACTGGCTCAAAATGAATGGAGGAGTACACAAACTTTTCGCTCTATCAAATCTATCGCACTCCCACTTTTTTTGTCTAATTTAGACACGTCATATAGGGGCAGTTCCCAAACCAGCGGGAACAGGACGGATCCGCTGCGTTATGGAGAGGGATGCCAGGCCACAGAAAAGTGTGTCATCGCCAAGGACGCCCTAGTTTGGTCTGCCACTGCTGGTGAAATTAATTGAGAAATTAAGCAACATGTTATTAATGTCTAGACACGTGTCTGTCATTTTCCTCTCTTCCTGTAAATGGACACCAAACATTTTTCCTACGAAAGCCGGGCAAGTAAACAATCGTTTTTTTGTTTGTTTTTTACAACAAATGGTTTCAATCTTGAACCCAGGAGGCAGGGCTGATTTAAAGGCACTTTTGAAAGGAGGCATGGGAATAAGAGCTAAACATACATGTGATTTGGAAGAGTTTGAGGCTGACAGACATTTCAGACAGAGATGTTGCAGAATCCTTCGTGACACCTTGGGAAATGTATATAATTAGGTTTCAAAGATGCTCTTTTTTTAATGCAAAAACTGGTCTGTTCTGGTTCTGATCAGTGGGGGGGAAACAAAACTAAACACACATAATTCTTCCCATATCTTCTGTTGTCGACGTCAAATATGTTCAAATCAAACTCTATGGTATTTTGGCACTTGGTAAAGCTAGATAAATTATATAGACGTCAACATGAATAGTTCCAGTGACACACCGCATTCTCAAAAACCATGAACAAAACTACACGAAACACTCAAAAATGAAAGAATATTACTAAAAAATAAATAAATAAATAAATCACCCACAAAGACAAACATGATTTTCACCAACCACAATATTTCTGTATGGTGAATTATCAACTGCAGAGATAAATATGTAATTATTAATGGTGTAATTATTTGTAATACTGTATCTATTTATTTTTCTTAATATTTAAAAATATATTTATATTTAATATTTTTTTTAAATAAATATATTTTATATTATAATGATTTTATCAATATAATAATAAATTAACCTTTAATTTTGAGGGAGTTTCTGTTTACTTCTGACCACTGATCTGGATTTCTACGGTTCCTTGACCTAAAAAAAAAAACACATTACTTTTTTTTTTCTTTCCCAATCACAAAGAAACCTGAGTTCTAAAGTGTTCTGAAATTATTAACTGGATCTGCGCCACATGACCAGACCAAGCCACAAGGAAAAACCTTTGAATGTTTCAGCAATGTGTGATGTGATGCCTTCCAACTATTAGTGAGTCAAATGAGAGCTGTGCTTATGCAGCGCTTCCACAGGATAAATTCACCGAACACTGCCTTTCCAGGAAGCTGAAGGACTATCTAGTCTGGACGAAATTACAGTCTATGACAGTAACTGTGAATTCTACCATCATGACAATAAGATGCATCATGCTGAATTATGATAATCATGGTCAAAGATCACTAGCAAAAGACCAATTCATGATGTCATTGCTGACGACACAGACGTCGGGAATAACATTCCTGGTATACCACATCAGGATCATTTAAAACAGATCATTCCAAAATGTATATTAGGTCGTTATTTAATCACTTCCTTCTCCTTCCAAAACTACATGACTTTCATTTTGAGGAACACAAAAGATATTCTGAAGAATTCTGCTTTACTGAAATAAAACGAAAGTTGATGGGACCATCACATGTACCAATCACATTTCAAAATGACTGAGGACTCGGCATGAACGGTGCCTGCAAACTAACTCATAACCACTTTACTACTATTACAGGTGCTAAACTAGGCACACAGTTATTAAATGACCTAATTAACCTTCTGCCTCATCTAATTTACATTATTACACCAGAGTGCACTATATTGGTATATTTATAATCTAAATCTAGCTTCTTTGTTTTTTCATGATTCAAGAAACTTCCCAAAAAAACACTTTGACTATCATTACATGCATTACATGCATTACATATCACAAAAAAAAAAAAAGATGCATAGGTGGAAACCGTCATTTTGAATTGGCATGCAACAACATACCTGAGTTAGACCGGCATTATTTACATTTTACACCTGTATGCAATTTCAAACCTGTATGCAATTTCATGTGTCACATGGAAAATAATATGGCATGGCTGTTAAGCCACATTTGATATTTTATTCAGATGACCTGAGTGAGACATGTACTCTACAAAATGTCAAATGATTATAAAGTAATACCAAGAAAGGTTGCAAATATAAATTCAGGCCAAAGGCCAGTCCTAAAAGGAGCAGGAACATTGAGAACCTTGAAGAAAGCTCAAGACATCTTGTTTGAGGAATCATAGCGCCCCCTACTGACCAACAGTGCGCTATATCACCTCATGCAGTCTAAAACACGCTTTTCTTATTTTAAAGTTAATATAAAAACACTTTAACCTATGTCAAATTATTCTGCCAATGTAAAGATAAAACATACTTACCGCAACTAAATTTAGAAAGTCAAAATGTTCTTTTGAAGCGGAATTCTTCTCCTCTATCTCACTGTCTGAATCAATAGTAGGCAGTTCATCGCTCTCTAAAGGTAAAGCAGCAAGTAATCAGGAAAAAATAACAAGCCGGTGTATATTAAACTACAGTTACGATCTTCGAGAATTGCAGCCAGAGCAGATGGTTTTCATTGAGAAAGAATATTTTTACATCATTCCACATTATACATGTCAAAGTAATAACTACAATATACTTGTTGAGCAACACATACCTGAATACTCTTTAATGGAGGAAAAAGTGGAAAAGCACAAGCAACTTTCCAAGAAAATGGTGGCAATTTATACAGTTGTGTTCAAAATAATAGCAGTGTTTTTTTAAATTCCTATAATATTTTTATTTCCATTTATTAGGAACACTGCACATTATATTTGACATCAAAACATGAAGAAAAACGATCAATATTTTAATTACTTTACAGAAAATGATGGAAAAAATTATATTGGGCTGTTCAAAAAAATTACAAACTCAATTTTTTACTTCATAAACGTTAAGATTTAGCTTTCCTGTGAATCACTAAACTAATATTTAGTTGAATAAGCACTGTTTTTGAGAACTGCTTCACATCTGTGCTGCATGGAGTCAACCAACTTCTGGTATTCCAGCCACGGATCATTTGACAGTTCATCTGTATTTCTTAGTTTTGCCTCAAAAACAACACCATGCTTCACGGTCTTCAGAGTGTGTTCAGTGTTTCAGGGTCAGTCTAGCCCCAAACACTGAATTAAAGCCACAGTACACTCTGAAGACCGTGAAGCGTGGTGGTGCAAGCATCATGATATGGGGCTGTTTCTCTTATTATGGTGTCGGGGCTATTTATCGCATACCAGGGATCATGGATCAATTTGCTTCTAACAAAATACTTGAAGAGGTCATGCTGCCTTATGCTGAAGATGAAATGCCCTTGAAATGGGTCTTTTAACAAGACAATGACCCCAAACACACCAGTAAGCGAGCATCATCTTGGTTCCAGACCAACAAAATTAAGGTTATGGAGTGGCCAGCCCAATCCCCGGACCTTAACCAATAGAACACTTGTGGGGTGACATCACAAATGCTGTTTCTGAGGGAAAACTAAGAAATACAGAGGAACTGTCAAATGATCCGTGGCTGGAATACCAGAAGTTGGTTGACTCCATGCAGCACAGATGTGAAGCAGTTCTCAAAAACAGTGCTTATTCATCTAAATATTAGTTTAGTGATTCACAGGAAAGCTAAATCTTAACGTTTATGAAGTAAAAATTTGAGTTTGTATTGAAAAAGGCAGACGCTGCTATTTTTCCCGTCATTTTCTGTAAAGTAACGTTTTTCTTCATGTTTTGATGTCAAATATTATGTGCAGTGTTCCCAATAAATGGAAATAAAAATATTATAAGAATTCTGAGCTATACTCACGTTTTAAACAACTGTATATGTAAGCCGTTTAGATCAGTGGTTCTCAACTCCAGTCCTCGGAGCCCACTGCTCGGCGCATTTTGATATGTCTCTCTTATCTGACACTCAGTTCAGTTCATAGATCTCTCTCCTAATCAGCTGATTATCTGAATAATGTGCATTAAATAAGGGAGCCATAAAAAATGTGGGCCCTGAGGATTGAGTTGAGAACCACTGATTTAGATCATTTAACCTGATAAAAATTTCGAATCGGTTAACCTGTAAAAAAAAACTGTGCAAAGCAAAAAAATATGCACAAAGTATAAAATAACACAAAATGTTAGACTAGCCCAAAATGCTGTAATATTCACCCTTGTCCAGCGGAAAATCTATATTGTTGAGCCCTGAAATCATGGGTTAAAGTTCAGCCTCAGAAAGATTTATCCACAGAACTACCAAACAGTGTCTCTGTGTTCTTACCTACACCAGTGCTGAACATCCGCAGACTTCTGCCAGAGTCGACAGGATGTTGTTTGAGTGCTCTGGACGGCCGTGGTACCAGCCGAGGAGGAGGATGACCATCATCGTTTGATTCTTCCTCCTCACTGGAGCTCCAGGCAATGTGCACCGGTTCATCTGAGCCAGCATCCCTATTGTCTTAAAGGAAAACTTTTGTTCAGCGAGGACGTATTGATTTGTTTAAAAGTGAAAGTAAAGACATTTATAATGTTCTAAACGATTTCTATTTCAAACAATGCAGTTCTTTTGAAACCTTCTATTCATCAGAATTTATGGATCTGTTGTATTACCAGTAACAGACGTCAGAGCCACTTTATGTGCGTTTCTGCTCTTCTTCTCTGACGTTTGCAGCTTCTGAAACACAAACACCTGATGTTCAGTACATCTTTAACAGACTAACGGCATTAAATAAGTCTAGTAAAGCACACCTGGATGACGGAAGTGTCCAGGAAACTGTCCCCACACCTCTCCCAAGACCTTGTGGCAGGTGTTGATGTTCTGTCAGACGCTTTTCCTGCCTTTCTGAAAGACTTTTTCACATCGTCTGGAAATAGCACACACCTCATGTCCAGGTTTCTCTTCCGCTGAAATCAGACAGACCCATAACAATCAATTAAACAACAATATAAATAAAGAGAAACGAAGAGTGGCCACTTAAAAAAAAAAAAAGCCTACATAGCTTTGTGGTTTTTATTTGATTGACTTCATATTTCATGGTCACTTACTAATTATTCGACATTAAAGAATGTAACTTCATAGATTAAAAAAAAAAAAACCCATGTTAAATATGTGCAGGCGTGTCCAAATATTTGACGGATAGGCTAATGTTACATATTAATTTACGGGTCTCTTTCATTGTTCCCTTTTCCTAACCTAATTGTGTTATGTTTCTAGTTAAATCTCTACTGCATTCTGTAATGATGTGTACTTTAGTGGATAATAACACTGGACTGGCAGTCAGTAAATATATAACGTTACAACTGGTTCTTCTCACAAACATATTCAGACGTTAAAAGTTTGAGAAAGTCTGTTAACGTGTTTATCGATGGCTTACCTTTCCCATGATGCTTAGCAACTGTTTCACGACTTTTTTTTTCTTCGAATAGGGCTTATTTACTGATTCAAATTCTATGTTTACATTGCTATAATGTAATTCACTAAAATCCAGCAGTTTCTTCTTCGGTTCGTTTCTCGAGCTCTTTTAGTTCGTAGCGCCGCGCGCTAGTGACCCCTGGCGGTCAAAGAAAAATATCAATATTTTATTTTTATTTATTTATTAATAGTATTATAAATTAAATAGTCGTAATTTAGTGAAATAAAATATACTTTAATCACTTAAGATTTGTATTTATATATGTATATATATATGAAATAAAAACATAGGCCTAACGTTGCTTTTATGCTAATATGCTAATTTGTGCGTTTTAAAGTTTTGATTGTATATTTCTTTTACGTTGATGAACAAAGTCGATACAGAAACGTCTTTGGGGTCTAATTTATTTACTTAAAAAGGCAAGATATTAAAACATAAGGAACATTAAGAAACGTCTAAGCCTTAATCATAATAAATACAAAGGATTATTCCTTTTGAAAGTGAAAGGGTTTTATTAGGTCAAGTCTATCATATTTCCAGAGATTTTAAACAGCAAGTTAAACATACAAAAAACATTTAACATTTTTTTTCTTCTTCTTTTTTAATTTTTTTTATTAATAATGTAAAAAGCAGGTCAAGTTATTCACAAATAAAATGCAAACATGCAACACATTTGGGGAATGCATAAGGGGAGATACTGTGAGGGAAATAAAAAGAAAAACATTGACTATTTATAATTATTAACAGTACATATGTTTACATTCCTTTTCATTGTACACAATAATAAATGACATAAGCGTTGACCTGTGGAGAATATTGACGAGTATCAGGAGTTTACGAGAATGCTGTTTTCGGTTCAGAAGACCTGTGCTTTAGAACAACAGTTAACAAAAATCTTCAGGATGCATCGTGTTTTTCAGACGATGGCCGGTTTCTTTTACTGTACAAATAAAGTAAAACATGTAGACGCAGAATACGGATTGCACAGTTCAAATGAAATGCTTCCTATTAAACACTGTGATTGGCTTCCACCTATGTGAGGCTGAGACACATTTAAACAAAAACAAAAAAATGAGTAGACTGAAAAATTGAGCTATGTTTCTAAATGAATCACATTACCAGAATGCATTAGGTTATAATGCAAAATTTACCATGGTAACCAATAGATAATCTTCTGAAGGAATCTTTCATGGGGCCATATTTCACAAATGGTACCGGTGGCTCTTTGAGCTACTCTAATTGCAATATTTTAAAATTTAAATGGTTCAATGTCACATCTTAAAACAGTAAATTTAAAAACAAAGGTAAATTCTCCTTCATTGGTGCGGTGAGATGAAAAACAGCAGGTGGAAACGCCAACAGACTTCAGTTAAAGCAAATACCGAATGGAGTTGATGTGCAGTGGTGGTTATCACAGGCTTCACACGAACAACATTCACCAATTAAGCTGCTGTTGGGTGACATGTTCATTATAGTCATGACGCAATTAAACAGGGCTTTCAAATAAACAAAAAAAAAAAAAAAGACATTTGAATATTTGGCCAATTTGTCTCACTCCTTTATCACGAGAGCAAGTGAAAAATAAACCGTCATGAGCTTGAGGCAATGAACCCAAAAGCAGTTTTCTGACTGAGTGCATGTATGTTCAGGTGTCTGTTTGATTGACAGCTGTTCAGTATTCGTCTTGTGTGTCGTCAGGGACGTCCTCCTCCTGAGCAGGAGCCTCATGTTCCTCTCCACCGGCCTCCTGCACACACACAGTTTTTGAGGATCTTGTCATATTAGATAATAGACCATGACATAACTGACTACGTATGAAGCACTTGATTTGAAGAGTTACATCACAAGAAAGATTAACAAAGCACAAAAGGGTCATCATAATTTCAATGTCACAACTGAAGAGTACATCAATTTATGACCAATAAGTTGTTCATCTAGTAGTATGAAACGGGTCATTTGTTTGAAAACTAGCCTATAAAATTCTAAAATGCCAGATAGAGGGCCATTTTTGGCCTTGACCAACATCATAAGTGGACTTCAGAGGAAAATACACCATTTAAGTGTAAAATATGACTCCTTTTAAGTTGGGTAGAAAAAATAAATAAAAAAATCTTTAAATAAATTGTAAAAAAAAAAAAGTAAGTAATTATTTCATATTGATTAATAATATTAAATGGGATGATGCTTCGTTAAAAGAAGGGCATAAAAGATTATTTAAATAAATAAATACCTAAATTTGATGTATTATTTATGCGTCAAAAATAACATTGTTAATTTTTTATTCAAAACAAAAATGTGGAAATAATTATACATAAATATATTGAAAGCAAAAAGGTGTGACGTCTTATTAAAATTTAAATAATAATAATAATAATAATAATAATAATATTGCATGTTTTTACAAAAAAAAAAAAAAAAAGGTGGCTGAAAAAGAACCTGGAGCGCTAACCTGGTCGTCTGCAGAGTACAGCACTTCCATGAGTCTCTCCACGAATGGCCCGTTGTCCTGGCCCTGCTCCTGACACAGCAGCTCTACCTCTCGCAGCTTCCCAAAGTAGAAATCCCGCTCCTTCTCCACTCCTTCTAGTGCTAGCTTTAATGTATTGAGCTGCAGCAGAGGAGAGACGCAAGGGTTACCAGCAACATAAAACACTGTAGACAGTAAAAGCTGGTTATTGTTTTTGAAGACATGCTTCTAAACGACATAATTCTTCACTAAATACATACACTACACATGCCATATTTGATTGGTCAAAAGACTTTAAAAGCCCAAGTAAACTAGCTTTTAGATCACTAGGTTCCAAAAAAAAAATGCTTTCTACTGGTCAACCGGACCATCAAAGATGCCAATGATTGTCAGGATCCTGCCCAGACTGTCTCGTCTTTGTTTGTTGTGTGTCTAAGCACATGGTTCTGTCTCTTTGTGTCTTACCGTCAGCTATACCCTGAACTCTCGGTTGATCAACCCAAACCTTGCACCTGGGAGGAAGTTCATTCAACTCAGAGTATGTCCCTGGTTAACATGCAAGACATTCTCAGCGGAGTCACTATGGAAATAACGCCATGCTGTTTCCTCCTTTTCATGCTTAGTGCATATCGTCACCTAATAAATAGCTGTGCAATCAATTAATCTAATGTTAATTATATGTTAAGTCATATCAGATATGTATTTTCCAAACAGAATTACAAAGAAAATGCTGTTTCATGTGTGACCTGATAATAAAAATGTTAATAAATATAGATTTCATATTGATAAATTGTTGTATATGTTGTATAACCATATTAGAGGAATACATAACCTTATATATATATATTTAATGTTGATATATAACCTTATATATTAGCGTTTTATCAATAACATGTTATTCAACTATATATTAGGCTATATACACATAACTGTACAGCAATAACATGTAATATTGTGCGCTACCAGTCACTGTCTGCTTATTCTGGAGCAGGTTATCTTCAGAGAGCAAGTTATTACGGTTACTTACTTATTCTGAAAGTAACCTCCGGTTTTGGAAGTGAAAGCTGAGGTTATCCACTAACTTGTCCTCAAACGTACCCAGGTATGTCACATTACCCGCTTTCAGGAATTACACCCCAGCTTTGTTTTGGCGTTCACCTGTTTCTCGGTCCAGAAATTATTCTTTGATCTTGCTTATGTAGTTATTTTATATACTCGTTTCATTTTTGTCTCCAGTAGTAAGGTCTCGGTCTTGTTTTTGTGTATTCTACCCTAGTTTTGTTTCTGTTTTGATTTAGATTTTCTTTTGCTCTCGTTTTTGCAGTTCCAGTTCCTTTCTGGATCTTAGCTTTGATTTTCTCTTTGATCACTTCTTGGGCTAGTTTTGATTATTTCTTGCGCTCCCTTTTTGTTTTTTTAATTCTGTAATGTTGTGTCGTCTTGACTCTCTTCTTGTTTGCTATCATGTTTTGTCCTGTCCTGCCGTTTCCCAGATTCCCTGGCCACTGACCTGTACTGCCTGGAAGCAGCTCTCCACTCTCATCACGTGTCAAGTCTCTACTTGGTGGCTAGACCGGTGTGACATTTGAGTTTCACTTCAAGCTAGGGGTTCCCTGTGCTCCTGCCTAGCCGTTCCTCTGGAACTGCCCCAATGGTCATCCTTCTTGACTGTATTGTGTCGTCTGCCTTGCCCTGCCCCTCTGTTTGGACCGTTTCACTCCTAATTCTTCCTGCTGTTCCAGTAAACATCCTGTCTTATGTGCTAATTTGCATCTAGGTTCTGTTTCTTGCAGATCCCTGGCAAAGACCTACATAAACCCCAGTCTTCTCAAATGTTCTACTAATAAATGATTTAATGGTTAGCATTAATAGCATTAAGGGTGTCCACCTGTTCGTTTAGTTGTGTTACTTGGGCTTCCAGCTCCTTCTCTCCTTTAGCGGGTGTCGCTGACATCATCACAGGGATCTTTTTGGCAGAGGAGGGTCGGGAGTTGGAGGATTTAGGGGTTGAACTGGTTGATCTAGTAGCTCCTGCACACAAGTTAACGGATGCCATGACGCAATTGCTAGTTGATTAATGAGGATTATAAATGATGTCACGAGCAGCCCGACAGACCTGCAGTGGGAGAGCTGGCGGCATGAAGGGATTTCTTGGGCAGGTTGAAAATCTGCTCTCCTGGATCTGGAGGGGGAATGGCGTCCTGGCCCTGTCTGGCCTGCACCGGGTCATACTCCTTCCCGTCATAGTTGGCGTCGAAGAACTTCTTAAACCACTGAATGAAGTCCAGGTTGTCTTGAAACCGCCCCTTAACGAGCTTCTCTACAGGGATGATCTAAGAGGAAAGGAAATACGATGTGAGTGTAAACGTGAAGAAATTGCAAGATAACTTTGCATACCAAAAACAGAAAATGTAAATAAATTATTATAAAATAAAACAATACAATTTAGAAAACATGTGTTTATCTGCATGCCATGTGACCATTAACTGACAAAGAACTGCACAGACAATCTCAAGTAAAGTCAAAGGGGTTCAGCTGACATTAATTAAATTGAATGATTATTTAAAGTGATTTGTTTTTTGTATTTCGTGCATTGAAAATATATTTTGTTGCATGCATTAAGAAAGTGTCAGACATCACAAAAATAGTTGTCCTAAAAAACTTAAACAAATAAGTAAATAAACATTGTGGCCTGATCATGCTTCCTATAGCTGATCAAAAACACTTTCTGCATGTCAATCATTTTGCACATTTGTTTTTTTATATCAGATTTTGATGCCTTTGGAGGGTGTGTGGTTGAAAAACATTTTATAAAGCAACAAATATGGAACATTTCTAAAAAAAAAAAGCATAGCACTAAATGAAAGGCTACACAGTAGAACCAGGTCTAACGCTTTAACAAATGTATAAAAATATTACTGTTATGCAATTAAAATTATCTTGTTAATTAATAATAATTATTTTAAACTTTTTCATCAAAACTTAAGCTTTTATTTCAAAATTTCCCATTTAACTCGTTGTGCAACTTGCTGTTTCTTAGTGCTGCTTAACTACACGATTAATTACAGAATTTATTTATTACTCATCAGACAGAAAGGCCCTCCCGTTTGTCTCACCTTATCAACATTCATCCTCTTGAAGGAGGCCTGCAGGAGTTTGAAGTTGTGGATGTATTCATGCTCCAACTTGGCCTGGAATTTCACCTTCTTAAGACTGATGCAGCCGGGAAACAGCATGTCCATGAACTGACAGTACGCTGCTCCTGGAAAGAGACGCACAGAAGATTCGCTGGCTGAGAAAGACTTTGTGAGGACATCATCTAGGATCTCCACCACTTTCTAGCAGATTTAGTTTCAGTGTCAGGTTCATCTAAGTGTCCAAATTACTCCGCAGTAAACTTAATCTGCTCTCAGTCAGAGGAAATAAAGCAAGGGCACTTAAAGGAAGATCCATGGAACTTAAAATCCCATGCAAATCAATGTGTTCCTCCTGTCTAGGTAGACCTGGAGCTGTTCCAGTGGATATTCAGTGTCTCAGAGATCTTTAAATACCTTTGGCCTGACCTGTGCTTATGCTGAACTAAATTCAGGTCTTGATGTCCGATGTGATGTCATAATGCTAAAGCACAGAAGTGTTGTTCACCGCACCCGACGTCTTACAAAACCCCGACATTATAATGAAATAATAATGTTAAAACAGAAATGATGGACACAGACAGACAGAATCAATTATTTTAGAATAAAACATTTTTTAAAGTAGAAAATAATTAATTAGGAGTAACATAAGGCATAAATAAATCAACTGTGAACTGTGTGTACATATACATATATATATATATATATATATATATATATATATATACACACACACACACACATACAGTGTATGTGTGCATACACAAACTTATATTAATTTCAAATAAAATTTAAGATAATTGCATGCATTTGAATCACAATTTAAATTACATATATATATATATATAAATATATTCCTAATATAAACTACTTTTATATTAGACTATATTTACAAATGCATATAATGCCGTGTGTGCATTATCATTTGTTTTATAGTCTTTACTAGCCTATAATTACCCTTCATTGAAATAATTCCCTTCTCATTATTAATCCAAGGTGTCAAACCTTCTGAAATCATGCAGAATCCCATTAAACTAAAATCACACAAAAGGACTGAACTGATCCCCTGATGGTTGTGAATGAATGAAGAGAGCTTAACCCATTAAACAGTGCAATCGACACTTAATCACAGCACTGATCAATAGCAATGTAGTTATTTCAGATTCAATTAAATGCGAATGCATGAGAACTTGATGAAAGAATACCGAAACTAAACGGGGAGCTGGCAAATAACATCACTTTGGATTAATCTGCAATTAAAACAATCTTTCAGATGACCCTCAGCCGCTTTGCAGTTCATTTAAACAGACCTGTGGTGTACTAAAAATAGCATCGGGCCATAAATAACTGCATGCCTGCTAATTATACAAAAATAAAATACATCTAGATGAAATATAGCCCGGCACATTGTGCAAAATACAAAAACGCTTATAAAAAAGTTCTAGTTTAATTGTTTTTAATGTCATACCAGTTTAATGGGATTAACTCCATTCCCAGGTTCATCATTCATGACTGCGTTACCTAAAACAGCTGAGAATCCGCCACAGCTTTACTGACCAATGCATTTATTTACACAAATGCTGAAAGGTAGCAGCCGCCCTACAGCAGCGCAGACAAGCACTAACAAAACGCCTCCGTGTAAATCCTCTGGGATTACTGCTCTTTGTGTCTAATGAGTGTCAGCCGTGGTTTAAGTCGGGAGGTTCACATACCTGATGACAGCTGCTCCACTTTAGTGTAGTTTAGACTGAGCAGATCGTTCACCCAGGCTGTGATGTCATGCCTGCTCATAGTCTCCTGGGTGATTGAGGTAGAATAAACGTTGACCGCCATCCCCCAGCTGTGGACGAGACACAGACATCATCATCATCATCATCATCACCATAACCCCCAGCATCGAAGCACAGCAAAACGTCTGAACGATACCATCAGCTCTGGTATTATTGACTGAAACATTGTGTCATTTGAGCAATTTCAAATGCATGCATACCATGTGAAATGATATGCACCAAGTACAATATCATTCTATTGGCGTACTACTTACTGAAACTCTGCAATTGCAATGCTTTTCTAAGAGTTTAGCAAACTAAACTGAGGTGGGACAAAAAAAAAAAAAAAGGCCATCTGTTGTTGAATTAAAAATGAAAGGTGGCTGAACATGTGATCACCTTCAGTCGATCCGAGATGTACACAGATGAGTTTATTTCTTCATCAGCTTCGGAGAAATTTAGCATTACATCACTTGCTCAGCAATGGAAGCGAATGGTCCAAACAGTGGATAAAAACATCCCGATAATCCACTCCGGTACAGCAGTTAATGGTTTCACAGACAGGGCTTAGGCCATAGATCAATTAGGACGTTTTTAACAAACGTGCCTTTAAAATAAACTTACTTGTGTACTTGTCTTGAGATACAACAAAGGTACTGGTGTGGTTTAAGATCAGTCAGTGCACGTTTGTCTCAGGTGAAACAGCTCAGACTTACATTTTAGTCTAGGACTAGGCTTAAACCTCGTCTGTGAAACCGGGGGGGAAATAAGCTCTCGGTTTGTAAGAAACAAATCGATCATAAGATGTTTTTCTTTAAACTTCAAACAGCTGCTTTGTGATGAGACCTCGGTCCGTAATTTTGCTATTTCATCAGGAGCTTGTTTACAACCGGGAAACCGTTGCAAAGAAATTGCATTATGGATTTTGATGTGAGAGGGCAACAGGGGATTTCCACTTCCTCTTGTTCAATGGCAGAACTGTAGCAATTTTAAAGTTTAATGTTTTCCCCACGGCTTCACAGATAACGTTTAAGCCTAGTCCTAGACTGAAAGGTAAATCTGAGCTTTTTCAACTAATCTAAACACATGTCAGTGCCTTTGTTTTGTCTTAAGATGTACACCAGTAATGCTTCATAAAAATTACTTAAATGTCCTAATTGAACTAGCCCTGTCTATGAAACCGGCACTTAATGACTTAATGATTTGATTAAGGATTTGTTTCTTACAAACACACAGCTTTTACGTTTCACAAGGAATTAACTGATGGACTGGAGTGATGTGGATTGTTTTTATCAGCCCCCATTTACTGCAGAGCATCTATTGGTGAGCAATGCAAAATGTCTCCAAATCTGCTCCCATGAACAAACAAACTCATCTACATCTTGGACGTACCGGGTGAGGAGAGATTAAAAAAAAACATTTCAGCAGATCTTAATTTTTAGGGACTATTACTTTATGAGCTCTCAACGCTAGTCTAATGTTGCATGTTTTGCCCATAACCACTTTGCAACACGATCCTAATGTAAACTAGACAATCACCGAGTAAAAACCAAAGATATACAGAGCCCTCCACGCTGTTAAATATGTTATACATGAGCTTTGTTTGTTCTCATACAGAATTGTAAGTTCACCAACTGTCTATCCTAACTCAAAACAAGAAGAAAAGTTAATAAGTCAAGTACTTTTTAAACGTATGCACAGATATAGTTTGGGAATTGAGGTTTAGTTGTCCTCTACTGAAACTCACGTCCTTAAAAATCTGCAAACCAAAATATGACCAACACAAAAGTGCTATTTTAACTAAAAATCAATAAAAACAAACTAAAACCTACATTACTAAATCAAAAGTTATGCTAACAATGTTTTAGAATAGTTATAGTGTAATACTAATTGTTTATTTATAGAAGGTTAAACAGTAAGAACTCTAACATATCACGTTTATAATAGCAATAACAATCAAGAAAAATAAATGTGAGACACAAGCATTAATTGTTCTATTTTAAAAAAGCTATTTTTAAAAGATATGACCCTGAAATATAATGCAACCTTGTTACAACCCCTTTTATTTAAACTAACCTAATTCAGTCAACTGACCGAAGCCAGTTTCAGATCACTGGCAATAGAAAGATGCACCACATCAATCCCATTCTCCTTGATTTCCCAGTGCACCATCATATGAATAATGAAGCGAATCCCTCAAGAAAACCCACATAAGATTTCTTTAAAATCCTTCCCTATTAAATTCGCATGGCTTTAATAAGCTTAAACACACCGCATTTCCAGACATTAGTGCTGTTGTGCTTAAAGAGCAGATTCATCTAAATTTAGCAGGAAAGATAAACAGTTTAGTGAGATGCTGGAATGAAGGGGGGAGGAAAAAATTCAGAGAAGCCAACAAACCAGTGTCAACAAAAGCAATCAACCTAAAAGACCCGTAAAGCACATGCACGAGAGATTACGCAGGGTTAGGCACGAAATGCACGCCATAACAAACGATCTGCACAGATTTTGGGGATAGGATGGAATGAATTACATTACGCAATGGCTGACTGCTTAGTGAACATACAGGCCACGCACTGTCAAAACCTGGGAAAGCACCCTGTCAGCGTTCATCCCAAAACACATCCATCTCAAAGCATATGCATAACGGCTGAGAAAATGCCCAAAAGCTTGAACGCATACGGTAAAAAGCGTTTAACGTGGTTTTTGTGATTGCACCATCGGGGAAACGCCATAGCTGGCTGGCTGGCTCAGGAAAAGCCCCACCGTTAGAGATAACGCAGCCATAATGGGAGTTCGGGGTTCCCGGAGCGAGAGCATTGGGAAAGCATGGATTGAAGCGTATAATCGGGATATTTTCAGTTAAATGCATTGATTGTAGCTCGCTTAAAACGGAGGTTTCTTTGTAAAGCGGCCGGCGGAAGGTAGTTGCAGTGGTGTACCTGTAGGCGCGCTCTCCGCGCACTGTGTTCTTTCTGTAGGGAATGATGTTGGTGCCGTTGCTGTCCGGAATGATGTCGTTGTTGTTCTCTCCATTGGGGGACAGAGCTTGGGTTGGACCGGGCATTTGGCTCTGTGAAATACTCGAACGGACGAGGAAAGGGACGTCGGGGCTTTTTCCCTGCCGCCTGCCTGCTTGTTCTCAGTATAAATCCCGTGTTTAAGAGAGACTGAGTGTGTGTGTGCGGTGTGTATATGGATGTGTGTCTTCTGCTCAACAGCGACCTCACCGGTGAGTCGCGGAACTACAGTCACGTGACTCTGGGAGGGGTGCTTCAGCTTTGAGCCAGAGGAACTTTGCCTCTTCCTAAATACGTCATTAAATGTTCTATATGATGTATTATTTATAGGAGTTTCCGCCGTGAGAAACATTTCCTAGGTTTTACTTCCCGCAACTCGGCCTCAAATTATGATCATATTTTTACATAGTGAAGTGCATTTTTTTTTTTTACCATACAAGTTAAGGCGAAAATGTGTGTTAAACATAAATATGTTATGTGTTAATGTGTGTTAAATTATAAATATGTTAAAGGTCGACAAATACATTCTAATCTATGGCTAAAAGCTAAACAATGCTAAAAAGAAATTAATCTGCTCTTTACGCACACCTGGTGTCTAAAAATGCATGCAACAGTGCATGTTTAACCTTATTATTTATGTCCTCAGGAAGGCAAAATGGGTCAAATGATTTATATTAATTATAATAATGCACGCCAAGTCAGAAATTAGTTTGATTTCTGAAAACTGGAGTAATGACGCTGAAAATTCAGTTTTTCATCACAGGAATAATATATATATATATATATATATATATATATATATTAAATTTAAAATTATAGCCAAATACAAAAAAACAGGTATTTGATAAGGTTTTATAATAATAACTTTAACATAACAGTATTTTTTTTAGCAAATAAATGCAGCTTTAGTGTGCATAAGAGACTGCATAGGCCTAAGTATTTAATAAAACAAGTGGTAAATTATGATAAAATTATAGGCTATAAAATACAATATATATTCGCAAGAGTCCAAAAAAGAACCATACAGTGCTTTTCGGATTCTAGATATCTGGGTCTATATGTGACGAGGCCCGTGGCTCATTATTCTTCACTGCATTGCAAAGAGCGCGCTGATTTAATTTATTACATATACACATGACACAAAGTTTAGATAAGGCTCTTGTTAATGTATGTTCTATGGCATCTTTACAATGTAGTCTCTACAACCAATCAAATCTATGGTTTTTAGAGTCAAAACAGAGATAAATTATCTAAACGCTCTGCCGGGTCATGGGCAAACGTCTCAAAGTCATGAATAAAGATATCATACCTTTACAAGTGATGACATCACAAGTGGAAAAACATTAGTGAGGTAATTTAAAAAAAATTTAGGGCCCCATCATATACCGAAACTAACTCTATAAAACTTTTCTTCATGCTTATGGAAATTGGTCACATGTTAATTTAGAGTGTGATCTGCATTCCTGATGTGATGACATCTTGTAGGAAAATATATGTTGATGTTATTTGAATAATACGATAACCAGTGGGAATGATAATTGCCCAGTAATCTCAAAATGGCCAAATATTGACCTATTAATCATCCTGAATATATCAAATCAATACTGTATCATAATGCTAAAGAATATTGGTCGGCAAAATAACTACAGTTAAGTGCATTTACAGAAGGGTCTTGCAGTTTGTTTACTACTTTTACATTTTAAACCTGAAAATACTGTAAGCAGACTTTTTACATTTTAGATTACATTTTAGGATTTAAGGCATAGAAAAGTTAAACAAGAAATATTCTCTATTTCACATTCTCTACTACTGTAGGTCACTTATCAAATTAAATAGAAAATACAAAAACAACTAGAGACATTGATCATGTGACTCCAAGTACAGACTTTTTTTGCTGGTCAAAAAAAAAAAAAAATCTCATATATATAAATATATCTATCACACACCACCATTCAAACATTTGGGGTCAGTAAAATATTTAATGGTTTTTAAAGATCTTTCTTCTGCTCATCAAGGCTGCATTTATTAGATTAAACATCCAGAAAAAACTGTAATATTGTGAAATATTATTTCAAATTAAAAATAACTGTTTTCTGTGTGAATATATTTTAAAATGTAATTTATTCCTGAGATACAAAGCATCATTACTCCAGTCTTCAGTGTCCCATGATCCTTTGAGAAATCATTCTAATATGCTGATGTTTTATTATCCGTGTTGGAAACAGTTGAGCTGCTTAATAGTTTTTCTTTAATAATTAAAATATTAAAAAGAGAAGCATTTATTTAAAC
>JAUMHG010000076.1:14744414-14757774 GCA_032359395.1 Enteromius anoplus
TGTGTGTGTGTGTGTGTGTGTGTGTATAAACACATATACATTAATAAATTGTTGGTTGTCTTAAATTTGATTGGTGTTATTGGTGGTCAAAAAATCTTACAAGTCTCAGTTTTTTTATTTCTTTTTTTGCCAATCATTCATGTCTATGGCACAAACAATGAGTTACACATCAACATGTTTTATTAGTTTGTTCAAAAATGGATAAAAAAGAATTAAAAGTATGTAACTAACATGCTCAAATGTAACAGCATGCATTTATTTCGTTTGCGTTATGCTAAATGAATTAATGTAAGTTTTGGATGCCAAAGACCAATCAACACAAAAATTTCATAAGTGTAATATTAGGAAGAACAAGCATCATACAGTTAATCGCAAATCAGCTGAAGTATATGTAATATATATATTAACACGCAGTTACTAGACTTACAGCTCTTTTTAGCTCTTCTTCCTGTAGATGGAGCAGTTCAGCTCGTTAACATAGAACTTCTACATTCTGAATTAAATTGTGTCATCTACACTTGTTGTGTTTGTGTGTTGTCTTCACCTTTAACAGAAGCATGAGCTGCTCTAGCTGGACCATGAGTTCTCGACGGCTCTCCTGAAGAGCCGACATCCTCTGCTCCAGCTCCTCCTTCCTCTGCCTGAGACACAAACAGACCACGCTGTTATAAATACAACTTCCACATTAACCAAAAATTAATTGTGGACCCATAAACAACCTGATTTGTGACCCTATTTTCATGTGCTATTTACCCCGATATGTATTAAATAAATCTAAAAAAAAACTATAAATGAGGTAATGGTGTAAACACACCCACACAATCAGTGCTAAAATAATTTGCAGGGCGTAGAGGCCTGATTAAGTCGGTTTATGAATAAGATGCATAATGCCACATAACACCCACAATTCACCCACTCTGTTTGTATCAGATGCCAAAGAAGTGTCATTCATTATAATAAGGTGTGTAAAAATGAACAAAAACAACATAAAATAAAACAGCTAAAAAGTACATAATAAAAAAAAAACAGATTAAAATATTAAATAAATAAATAATCAATTTATAAATATATATTTTTAATACAAATATATACAAAACCCATCCCTAAGAACCATACTCTACAACATGAAAATGTAATTACAGTGTTTATAAAACACTCTTTTAATTGAATATATAATAGACTATCAACAGGTAACAGGTAAAATCTAATGTTTTTCTTTTATTAACAAACTATGTTGTTTATTATGGAAATAGTAATAAAACATATAAAACATAAACTGTATATATTTGTACTTTATGTGTATGTACTTACGTACAGTTGTCAACATTTAAAGTGGATCAAAAAAGTTGCCCTAAGACAGGAATGCATTTTTGTTAAAGGTTTTGATCCGCTTCAAATGTTGACTAGTGTATACACATAAAAAAATATTGTTTACCTGTCACCTACACATATATTATGTAAACAAAAACTTCAAGTTTGGATGGGATTAATCGTTTGACAGCACTCGTTTTTACAAAATGAACTATAGCGTTCATATACAAAGCACTACCCCTGATGAATTATTTCATATGACTCACGTGCCAAAATATCATGTTACTACGGTACAATTAATATTGCTAGAATAAAACCACAGCAAACATTGGGAACTTGGTTCAAGTTCACCATTCACATCTGGAGGGGCGACGTCCACAAACAGGAAGGAGCCTCAGTGTTGCAAATTGCTTTTAAAGTGCTTTCACTCATTCAGGAGAAGAGCCACGGTCAGGTTACACTCACTTTCAATGCTGTCTATCTCGTAACCATCAGCGTCTGTTGTTCACCACGTGCGATCAGGTTTCAGGTTTGTGTGTGTGTGTGTGCAGGTGTCTACCTGAGCAGTCTCAGTTCAGCCAGTAACGTTGGGTTTTGTTGGCTTTTGTCTAACGGAGGCTGGGAAGCTTCTTCATGTTGCTGTCTCAGGCGTTGGATCTCTTGCAAAATCTCCCTGATAACACACAATATATTCATTTGAAGAATGCTAATTCAAAGTCACTGCACGATACTAAAATATTGCTCAGACTCACTTGTTCTTGTTCTCCAGCTCGGCGATAAGTTGTCGTTGCTGTTTATTGGAGTCCAGACAGAGAGAGATGTCCGCCGGGACTCGGGTCTTCTGTTAACAGTTGTCAGGTTGAATATAAGGTTAATGACTTTTTTAAAAATTATGAATACGTGCAAATAAAGAAATGTAAGGAAGAAGTGTGTAATACAGCATCTGTGGCAGCACAAGCTTAAATAATGATTGTTTTCAAACAGGTTTGCCCATTACATCAATCTATTAATGAAAAGGGGGAAGAATCATATTCTCTAATATAATTTATATAGTAGCTGAAAAAGTATGGCACTAATATTCTATGAATAACACAATGTTTCTCTGATTGGCTGGCTTACCGCAGCAGCTCCATCAGCAGCCAATCGGGAGGCATAACGGGCAATAAGGAAGTGCTCATCATCTTGGTTTTTACAGCTCTCTTGGAAACTGTTGACCACAAAAACAAAGGGTGAAGCTGAGTCATTTTAACAGTTAAAATGTTCAGAATGACAAGAGCACTTATTGTAAGATTATATATTACATATACACTATCTATAGCAATTAGTAGCCTATGCAAAGCTCAAGCATAGATAGTAAACACACTAGCAATCATTCATCCTGTACAAAGTTTAGTTTTTTTCTTGCACTAATCTTCATGTATGTGTGTGAATGCGCGCACACACATGCAAACACACAGTATACACACATATGCATGAAGGACAGAGCTAAAAAAAACTGTTGCGTGTTTTAAAATGCACATTTTTACCAACTATATTCTTTTTTAATAGGCAAACAAGTTTAAGGAAGTAAAATGAGCTTCAAAATAGCATAATTTTAGAGAACGTATCCCCCGGTACTGCCTTAATCACATAAACAATAGCGCACATAAAACACATTTCAGCATCTAAGCAAATCGTGAAGACCACAGAGCCCCAGTTCCCCCCCGTATTAGAAACATTTTCCTGAAACACAACCATAGCTAAGGTGTTGCCTAAAGAGAAACCAAATGAAACATGCAGCCAAAAGATAACAGGTCCATTTAGACATACTGGTGACTCTGAGATCCATCATAATCAGGTTCTTGATAAAAAAAAAACGAAAATGGATAACTGTGCATTTCTGGTTTTGCACATCAAATTGACACAAATATTCCCAAAAATGACATGCACTTCTACACACAATTTACACACACACAAAAGACCATATATTTGTCATCTATGAATCAAATTAGACCTCAGCGCACTATTTGAATAATGGATGGAAACAAAATATTATTCCAAAAGAGTTCATAATGTTTGTCTTTAGAATTAGAGTTTGGGATGAATTCATTGAAGTCGGTAGGGATGCTATTAATAGTTCTTACTTTGAACTATTATGTTCATACATCTGGTGCAATAGAGCGCTACAGAGAACTTTTTTTTTCTTATTATTCATTTTCACCATGGCCAATTAAAAATCCATGAACCCAACCAACATGCTCTCAAGAGAATCATAGGAACATGTGATTGCAGCAAACATACATGAAAATCTGAAAAAAAGAAAAAAATGCAAATGCAATATCAAGGTACTTCTCATCCCATGAATTTAATATTTCTAGATTTATCTGAAATTTGCATTTTATCACTTTTAGCATTTCATAGGAATCGTACCTTAAAGGAATTCTGCATGAAGAATGACTTCATTAAAATAAAATATAAATGTATAGATTATTAGTCAATGAGTTTTAAACAATTGTATGCATTTATAAAACCTGTATTGTACAACATCAACTCCTCTGACTCTCAGAGCTCATGGTAGTTCTGTACTGAAAGGTTAATACGCTCTCTTTCCATGGCTTCCGGACTGCTGCGCTCTATGGCAGTGAAATGTAATATGTTTAGCACAGAGTAAATACACTGCTGCTTAAACACAACGCAAAAGCCTAGCCAGTTAGCAAGCTGCAAACATAAGACAGCACTGTGGCCAGAATAGTCACCATCCCACATCTGGTGTCCTTTCTAAAATGCTCAGATTATATTACATGCATTTAAACGGTGTAAAAAAAAAACTCCATTGTTTCCATAAATGACAGTTTGACATTAACACTGAATTCTGGGTATGGCCAGACTGACATGGTGACCTTTGAGCTCTAAAAAACAGATTAGGAAGAAAACCGCCACAGCAACCTTAGCAGACCCACAGCTCACACTAACCATGAACGGTCCTTTCGGAGGAGATTCACATAAAGGCCAATAAGTATGTGCTCATCAGCGAGCCTATCCGCGATATCGAGGCTGTACTGAACCCTGAAACCATGTTTCACAAACACAGATGAGAGGAAAAACAATCTTTCCATCTTCTTTTGATTCCACTGTACAATTATACATCATTTGAACGCTTTCGTAATAATTCAGAAAGCAAATAAACTCTATAGTTAGAGTTGTGATGACATATTTAAAGGAATAGCTGAACTTTTGCACCCATTCACTGCAGAGGATCTATTGGTGAGAAAGTCATGTAATGCTAAATTTGAAAAAACGAATCTACATCTTGGATTTTTTTATTTTTGGGTGAAATTGGGGGTATTTTTGATTCCTTTAACTTGATGCAAATGGAAAAATTGTCCTTTTTCACATTTCCATGTTTCGGAGGTCGTCATAGTTGGGTTAACTTGAAGAGCAGTGAATGGGAACGTACCACAAGTATATTTTTCTAAATTCCCATTTGCTTAAATAGCAAAAGGTAGGGTAATATAAAAGGTAATATAATGCAAAGAATAGTGTTATAAATGTACATACAGTCCTGTGAATAGGGTCCATTTGGTTTGTGTGGGATGCAAGCACAATCCAAATTAGTCTTTTATAAATTTGCAATGGATAAAAGACATATCCTCAACATTTTTTTGTCTGAACCAAAGCTAATCAGGGACAAAACCATACAACACCTTAAACGGGTTGTACTTCAATCCCTCACAGCCTTGTTTTCATTTGCATCTACCCAAAAGTCCCTGTGTATCCCATTACAAGATGATCTTTACTCCCTTATATGCCTTTGCACGCTTATTGCACTTACAACAGATAATAGTGACATTATTTCATCCAAGTTGACTTACCCTTTCCCTTTTAAAAGATCTGGGGCCGTCCGGGAAAACAGCTTCAACTGCTTTGTCTCATCTTGAGCGCCTCTTTTTACCCGCAAAATGAGACATAATAAAACAAACGAATAAGCAACACAATGTCTACTTACACAAACATGCTTAATACACACCACAAAGGGATCAGAGCATGTTTACAGCAGTTTAGTAATAGTAATAGTTTTAGTTTAATAGCACTTATAAAGGCTAGAATGCTGTTTGATACCTGTAAACATACTCCTACTGGAAGTGTCGTACAGACTCACATTTTGCTGGAGTAAGGGTTTCCTGAGGAAGGCATGGTGTGAGAGAGTATGTATTCATTTCCGCCGGTCACGGGTCTGGGAGGCCTGCAGCAAACGCAAACAATAACTGAGACACTGCGATAAAAGGGTGTCTGTCTGCATAGTGTCAAACATATCAGTGTCTAAGATTCGTTTTCGCCATCCAAATATTGTGAAATCATAAACCATATGAGAATATATTACTCTTCATTTCAACTATACTTACCACGTGTCCCTGTTTCGAAGCATAAAACCAAAAACACAAGGCAGGACAATGTTAGCATGCACAATTTATGTTGCATTCTGTTTAATATAGAAAGTCATTTTAGGATTGTTCCAAGCAAAATGTGCTTGATGTGGTGATATTATGGTGATATATGGAGTTTACATACACAACATGAGTGAGGTTGAGAGGTTTCTCAGGGGTTTCGGAGAGGATCGGGTAAGGAGGCTCTCGATTGGAGGCACAACTCAGAGATTTGCTGAGAGCATCTGACAACTTCTTAGCTGGAGATTTCTGGAGAAAAATTAAACAATATTTATGAAAATATACATGAATATGTTTAAATGGAGCCATATTGTGAAAAACAGGGTTTTCTTGCTCTTTTTAAATAAATACAAATGTTACTCATAAAATATCGGGAAAGAGAGATTACTTGCATACAGAGGTCTTAAAGGTACAGTAACAAATAATACATTTAATTATGATAGTCAGAGACAGGGTGAAAAATGGTCATGTAAAATTATTTATTTACCTTTCTTTTTTAAATACTGTGTAAAATAAGTTTTTTTTTGCATTTTAATTTGTCTGTTGTTTGAAATAAGTAAAGACATTTATAACATTACAAAACATTTATATTTCAAATAAATACTGTTCTTTTAAACATTAAACCATTAGAAAGATTTTTTATGAATTAAGTTTCATGAAATTAATTTTGTCCAGAAAATCAGCGTTTTATGATTTCTGAAGGACCATGTGACACTGAAGACTGGAGTAATGATGCTGAAAATTCAGCTTTGCATCACTAATATAAATTACATTTGACAACTTATTCAAATAGAAAACAGTTCTTTTAAATTGCAATAATATGTCACAATATTCCTGTTTTTACTGTATTTTTGATCAAATAAATGCAGCCTTGCTGAGCGTTTCTTTTAAAAAAACATATTTTAAAAATCTTTGAGTAGAATCTAAAAGTAAAGTAAAGTAAATGCTTCCAAAGCTGCAAATTCAATGCTCACAGAGTTCAAATTAGAAGTAGTGTAAAGGCATAAAATGATTTGACTGTGGTTTCTGGCATACGCTGTCAAAGGATAAAGGCTGTCACTGACACTTACTCACAGTCACGTTCCCACATGGCCGTTCACCTACCCATGACATGTACTCCTTCATCTGGTGCTGGTTGCTATGGCTGCCCGAGGCATGGCCCCTCCAAAAACACTCTTGGCAGAGTTGGTAATTATCACATTGTTGGCAACGGTAGCGGAATCCCATCATGCTCTGACTGTGGCAGTAGGAGCACTCCACGGGATGGAAAACTAGAGAGGATCAAAATCAAGTCAACATTACTAATTGAACGCTGTCACAATATTAGTCACTCATTTAGGTTATGAATGGCTAAAGGAAGTACTAACGCATCGCTGAGCCTACGTACGGTTTGCAACAAAAATGAAATAAACATGCTTCAAGCGCACCGTTCTCAACATTTGCCAGCCGATGCATCAGTGACAACCAAACCAGACACTGAGGAGGAGGATCCGACATGAATGTGTCAAGAAACACATTGAGCGAGACCTTCTTCTGCGGAAGGACAGCAGTTAGTAAACAAATGAGTCAATAAATACCATGTGCTTACAGGAAAAAAACTATTTTGCTTTTTACTTTTTCTAAGAAATTGTTAATGGTTCTTGCTGTTGACTGCAAGGATGCTGCTATTTGCAACTGGGTTTTGCTTGCTGTGAAACTTTTCACCTGTTTTATCGTCCTCCGTGCAACAAAAAAAAGTACACTAACATTCAAAGGTAAAAGATAATTTGATGTTTATGTTATCATGTTTTGTTTTGGCCTGAAGCGGCTCCCTCCATCTATCTCCCGATCACGAAGTCAGTAGTGTTTCCTCATCCAGGTCACCTGCTCTGCATAAACATAGCGCATTCCATCGTCATTGCGCTCGTTCTAGTTGCTGTCTTCAATTTGGTGTGTGCGTCAAGTCTGAGTAGGAGGGGCCGGGTAAAAAAAACCCATCTCCAATATTTTGAATTTGAACTGAGATACCTAGTTCAACTACTCGGTGTCCATCCTACATACAGCACCTTCAATTTTAAGTCTTTTATGCTCAACGAGGCTACATTTATTGGATTAAACATGCAGTAAAAAATAGTAGTAGTATGAAAAATTATTAGAATTTAAAATAACTGTTTTCTATTAATATATATTGTAAAATGTAATATATTCCTGAGATGCAAAACTGAATTTCCAGCATCATTACTCTAGTCTTCAGTGATGCTTCAGAACAATTAATCGCAATTAATCCCATCCAAAATAAGTTTTTGTTTACATAATATATGTGTGTGTTTATTATGTAAGTATAAATACAAACACATGCATGTATACATTTAAGGATTTTATGTTTATTTATTTAATATATATATATATACATATATATATATATTTTGCATGTGTGTGTATTTATATATACATAATAAATATATAAAGTACATATACATATATTGTGTAAACAAAAAAATTAT
Organism: Enteromius anoplus; assembly: GCA_032359395.1. Taxonomy (NCBI): domain Eukaryota; kingdom Metazoa; phylum Chordata; class Actinopteri; order Cypriniformes; family Cyprinidae; genus Enteromius; species Enteromius anoplus. The sequence continues at coordinate 14,752,633 of JAUMHG010000076.1, forward strand.
ATTTTGGATGCAATCGCAACTAATCATTTGACAGCACTTTTAATCTATTTAATGCATCCTTGTTGAATAATTATTAATTATGAATCATTATTCATTTAAATACGAATTAAAAAAAAAAAGAATAAAATATCTCAATATTTAATGCTTGTGTCCGACAGCTTAAATAAATAAGAAATTATTTTAAAAGTAATCTCAAACCTCTTGTGAAAAGCAGGTTCTTGTGGACTGCTCAGTGTAGCCAAAAGATGGTCCCTCAAAAACCGTCATGGGCAGTTTCAGTACCTCTCTTAGGAACTGGTCAAACTGTGAGTATATCATCACTCCGTTTGGGTCTGATATCTGTGAGAATACATCTTGAGGAAGAAAGACAAGCAGTCAATTTAGTTGTTTTTTTTTATTAATTTTTTTATAAAATGTTATACTAGATCCAGATAGCGTAGGAAACGACTTCTTTATGTGTACACAATATTTAACGTCTAGAAATATCTGCGTATGCACTACTGTAACATTTATTTATTTTGATTCAGCAAGGACAAATTAAATTGATCAAAAGTGAAGTTACAAATTCGAGACCTTTTCATACATCAAAAAATTCCAACTAAAATGTAAACATATTTTAGAAAACCTTACCGACCCCGAACTTTTCAACAGTTTTTAAGTCTAAAGTGTCATTATGATTCACCAGAAACGGGGGAGAGAAGTTTTAGCTACACTGACAAGGTCATGAGAGGCGAATATGCCTCGCGGTTAGAAGTGACTTTCAAGTAAAGACAGCTGCTCTGACCTTTAAAATGATGATAGAATGATTAATCGAGTCCATTCACTTAAGCACCCATTAATCAGCATCAAACCATTGAACACATATCAGTTCAAAGGCAAATCCAAAGTGAAACTCACATCTTAGTTTGTCCAAAATCTTCCCTCCACAAAGAGCAGCCAGGGCCATCTTCACCACAAAAACCGAGATCTTTCCCACTCCTTCCCTAGAAAAGACACAGCCGTCATCTAACACATTCAGATGGTCACATAAAGCAATTCAACTGAAGATTATGAAGAGACCCCATGAAAGCTTCCATATACAGGAGATGAAGCATCTTTCTATTCTTAAAGAAATTTCAATACTATATGCCATACATTCAGACAGATTCAAGGCAACTGAAGGGTTTCTTACGGGTCGTAGGCTGCTAACAGGAAGTTGAGGAGGTACGAGATGGACTGGTCTACATTGATCTGGTGGGTTGTGGGCAAGCGCTTGTTTAGCTGGTAAAAGATGGTGGACAGTATTGCTTGCAAATGTGACACAGAGAACTCTGTGTTGAGGTCCATGGAGTTGAGTCTGTTTTCTCTGAAAACCTCGATTATATTCCAGATATCCACCAAATGCACTGCAAGAAGACGGCGAATGGAATTACATCATTTCCAAAACATACAATTACTGTAAATACTAAATAACGCGATGTGACCCCTGCATACTTACAATTGCACCTCTTCTGAATGAATCTCAGCTTGCATGCCGTCCTGTATGTGGACAATCTGATAGAGTCCAGATCTAGTGCACCTGTGAGAGCAAAAAACGTCACATCTAATAAACGTACATGGAAAAACATACAGCTTAAAGTCTTAGACTCGCGATTAATCACATCCAAAATACTGTAAGTGTGCTGTATCTATTTATTATGTACATATAAATACACACATGCATTAATAAATAATAATAAAAAAATGTTAATAAATATATTCATTTATAATATAAATTATATGACTATAAATAGAGACCAGTGCTGTCAAATGATTAATAGGGATTAATCGCATCCAAAATAAAAGTTTTTGTTTACATTATATTTTTGTGTGTACTATTTTTTATGTATATATAAATACACGCATATGCAGGTATATATTTAAGAAACATGTTGTTTATATATTAAATATATTCATATAAATATATAAATGTACATACATGTAAATATATATAAACATACTGTATATTTAGAATGTAATTGAACAGCACTAATATAGACATGTAAATTAATGTAAATATTTAATATATACTGTATGTGTGTGTATTTATACATAATAAATATCCATTTAGAGAACTACCATTCATTTTATAACATTATAAATCTCTTTACTGTGACTTCTGAGCAAATTAATGTCTCTTTGACGAATAAAAGTATTCATTTCTTTAAACGTGTCAACATGTTCACCATCACACCATAGCTTGCATATGGGAAAAAAAACAGAAATACATACGCATTTCAGCAAACATTTGCCTTCTGTCTGCCATGGCGCTGCTGTTGCGGCCTGACTCTTCAATCGTTCTGTGAAACATCACACACACAGAAAACAAAAGGACAGTGTGACAGGCATCCCACAGCTGTGAAAGCAAACTGGGCAACAAACAGCCTTTCTGAGGAATTAGTATTCAGATTATGATTAACTATTATTGTGTGGGTAACACAACATCTATAAGGCATTACACCGTTTTTCATAGATTCCAGTTGTTAATCCATCAGAACGCCACTGCATATATTATAAGACTTACAGAAAAAAAGTTCTTAAAATAAAATAAAAACAAACTATTCAAGCTGCATCTGCCTAATTTGATTTGCTTCTATCAAATGACAGAGGAATTTGCAACTAAAGTTTGACTGGACGCACAACATTTGACGTCAACAACAAAAGATACGGGAAGAATTGTATCCTCCCTTACAAAAGCTGATAATAAAAATCCCAACTATATACAATTATATTCATACCATTGTGTTTTTCTTCTGTCTGTGGCTCTACCAGAATAGACCTGTGACCCACCTCTGTCTAAATATAAGAACATGTTCATTGATGTAATTCAAGTGTTTATCTCCCTTTCCTCTTCCACAGAGAACTTTTGCTATGATTCACTTTACAGACAGAAACAGGGTTTGTGACCTTGATGAAAATAGCATTTAGAAGATCACTGCCTTGTGACACTCAGTACAATACTGTCTTATCTCAGACACTCAAGTCTTATTTTACCAAGGAAACAACAGTGTCTAGTACAACAAATACAGAGCAATTCAAAGTCTTTTTAGTAATTCCTTGGAATACTTCATGTAAATATCTATATGATAAATAGGGCAATCCTTCATCATGATGGTACAGAAAAATCACTGAAACAGTATTTTTTTGTATTTATTTTTCAAAATGTTTTGCAATACTAGTAAATAATGTTTTAAAGTAGATTTGTACACTTTGGGGTCAGTACATCGCAAAATAAGTCTCTTATGCTCAGGAAGAATGAGCCTTTTGTGATCCAAAAACACAGTAAAGCAGTCAATTTGCTGCTCAAAACTCATGCAGCTTAGAATTTTTGTGGAAACTTACTTTTTTTATCTTTATTAATGTCTTTACTGTCACTTTTTATCAATTTTATCCATCCTTGCTGAATAAAAGTATGAATTTCTTTATAAAAAAAAAAATAAAAAAATTTAAAAAAAAATTGAATGGTAGTATATCTATAGCCATAATGCCTTTTTTTTTTTTTTTTTTTTTTTTTTTTTTTAAGAAATGCAACCAATTTCTTGGTAAATAGTTTTTTTTACCATCATAGCATGCACTAAAGATTGCATCTTATACAAACTGACAAAATTTGCTTTAATTTGCTCAAAAGAAGCCTGAAAATAAGGTTTCCCCTCCTCTTTAAACCTGGATTAAACCTAGAGAAGTTAAACTCCCTCCTTCGCAAAACTTTGAATGCTCAATTAACTTTAAGGAATGTTCAATCACAATCCCAGAGATCCAAGAGTTCAGCACAACACAGGGACAAAGCGTTACGCATCCAGCCATCGATATCAAATTCACCTGGGGATGTGAAAAATATCCAGAATGCACTGCAAAAAAATGAATCCATCAGTAATGTGACACTAATCTACCCTATTGAACTCACATCAGAGATAAACAAGCTGCCACAGCGTAATTAAGCGTAATTTAGTGTTTTGGTTCACGGTTTCAACGCCGCATCTATCATGTTAAACCAAATGGAGAGAGATCTAAACAAACCAATGCTATAAAAAGAACAACAGAAAAAAATAAATAAATAAAAACAAAGCAAATACCCTTCGGAAAGCACCATGGTCCTCTTCTCGCTTACTTATGAGCGACCACAACGAGTCCGCAGCTTTTAATAATGCTTCTCGTCAGGTCGAAACACAGCAAAAGCGGCCCATAGAGTTCTTGGCAGCCGACTGAAATAAGAGCCCGTCAGGATCCAGCATGTGTCGCCTCTATCTTTAACTTCCAATAAGCGAGACTCACATTCTTGTTGGGCTTAGACGGCTGGTTCAGATCTGGTTGCAACTTTGTACCATCTCCTAACCCAAGGGCTGGTCCCGTATGAAGGGGCCTGTGGAGTTGTTTGCAGTTTAAAGACTCTCTGTGTGAAATTATTAGGCAAAATGATGAGGCTACGCAAGAACGGCTCGCTAGAGAGGACTGTAATTCAAGCCCTCTAATGGGACATTGCTAGAAAGATCCCATATTTCACACAGTCGGTCTTCTAATCTTTTTCTCTCTCTCTTTCTCTTTTTATTGTGGCTCTGGGATCTCCGAGCCTATAAATATCCTTTTGGACAGTCGGTGGCATCCAGGCATTTTGAGCCCGACTCCATTTTTTCTCACTCTCTGTGGGTGATTTATTTAGCATGGCAGGTTGAATGAAAAACATGAAATTGTGCTTTTTGATTTGCCTCCCTCTTGAAGTCGCCTGGCATAAAAGAGGTGCAGATTTGACCTGGAGGAAAAAGTCATGTTCTACATAAAGCAGCTGTTCGGAGTATCTTCAGCGAGTAATTAGCGCTGGATTACTTGCATTAAACCGTCTGTGGGAGTAACTGATAGCAGTTAATGCTATTGGATTTTTCCAAAACCACATAATGCATCTATCTGAGAAACACCATAGCAAGATAACAGACAGAGCTGACATTAATACAGGCTAAAACGGAATATATTTTAGTTTTATCTTTATGTTACATATAATAAAATGATATATATATATATATATATATATATATATATATAAGCTATTTATTCATTTTATATGCAGTTAAATATGCAAATTATATAAATATCAATCAATTCCAATGTCTCAATGAAAAGAGATTTTGTTTA
>JAUMHG010000076.1:14777139-14792133 GCA_032359395.1 Enteromius anoplus
TCTATCTATCCATTTGTCATTTTATCTATCATTCTATCATCTATCTATCATTCAATTGTTCCAAAGTTCTATCTATCCATTTATCATTTTATCTATCTATCTATCTATCTATCTATCTATCGTTCTATTTTTCCAAAGTTCTATCTATCCATTTATCATTTTATCTATCTATCTATCTATCTATCTATCGTTCTATCTATCTATCTATCTATCTATCTATCTATCGTTCTATCTATTTATCGTTCTATCTGTCTAACATTCTATCTATCGTTCTATAGTTCCAAAGTTCTATCTATCCATTTATCATTTTATCTATCTATCCATCGTTCTATCTATCGTTCTATCGTTCCAAAGTTCTATCTATCCATTTATCATTTTATCTATCGTTCTATTGTTCCAAAGTTCTATCTATCCATTTATCATTTTATCTATCTATTGATTTTTCTATCGTTCCAAAGTTCTATCTATCCATTTATCATTTTATCTATCTATCTATCTATCTATCTATCTATCTATCTATCTATCTATCTATCGTTCTATTTTTCCAAAGTTCTATCTATCCATTTATCATTTTATCTATCTATCTATCTATCTATCTATCGTTCTATCTATCTATCTATCTATCTATCTATCTATCGTTCTATCTATTTATCGTTCTATCTGTCTAACATTCTATCTATCGTTCTATAGTTCCAAAGTTCTATCTATCCATTTATCATTTTATCTATCTATCCATCGTTCTATCTATCGTTCTATCGTTCCAAAGTTCTATCTATCCATTTATCATTTTATCTATCGTTCTATTGTTCCAAAGTTCTATCTATCCATTTATCATTTTATCTATCTATTGATTTTTCTATCGTTCCAAAGTTCTATCTATCCATTTATCATTTTATCTATCTATCTATCTATCTATCTATCTATCTATCTATCTATCTATCGTTCTATCTATCGTTCTATCGTATTGTTCTATCTATCGTTCTATCTTTCCTTTCATCTATCTATCTATCTATCTATCTATCTATCTATCTATCTATCGTTTAAAGAATCGATCTATCTATCGATTGTTCTATCGTTCCAAAGTTCTATTTATCCATTTATAATTGTATCTATCGTTCTATCGTTCTATCTATTGTTCCAAAGTTCTATCTATCCATTTATAATTTTATCTAGCTATCGTTCTATCTATCTTGACAAACTGTGCTTTTCTTGTTTAAAAAGACTGTTATGTATTCCTTTACTTCCTTATAATCAGTTTGAAACTCTTCTGCATTCTGTTTGTCGGCTGAATAAAAATGTTCAAATACGTTTTTCATACAATTTTAAATACATATTTTAACCTTAAAAGCAAATGACCGTATATCCTTATTTCAACCGTCTTTGCCAAACAACTAGACTCCAGGCTCAGATCTTGATAGGACATATTTCCTCACCAAACACCTTCAACATCACACATACATGCACCTCCATGCTGAACGGGACATAAAATCCAGTTGCACTGATGTCTGGCCTGCGGTCCACTCATGGGTGCAGTGTCTGTAATTTGAGCGATAAATAGGAGTTGGTTTAACAGTTGTGGAGAGAGTTGTAAATCTGGACTGCGTTTTGCAGTCTCTGAGGGTTTAATTAGTCCATGGATTCTGCTTCAAACGTATCGAGGTTCGCTCAACACCCCTCCATAACGTGGCACAAGCGGAGTGCCCCTCCGTCTAAAGTCCGTCGGCCCCCGGAGAGCCCTGTAGCAGTACAGAGCTTAAAGACTCAAAGACGGCCATCTCAGCCTGTATAACAAGTCAACAGAGAATTAGCTGATGTCATATCAATTGAGCCCCCTGGTCTCTTCAAGTCACGAGCAAAAACTCTTTGCTGAGGAGGAGTGAGGAAAACTGTCATTGTAATCCCAGGTACTTCAGAAAATCCGTTACTAAAATGGTATTCAGAACGCTGCTTTCGGCTAAAACCAAAGGATAGATCTCTGTTCAAGCTGTCACGTAACATTTGCTGTACATTTGTTCTTTCCATAAACCCATAATACTGTCCTGCAAAATGCTCTTCCAATAAGCAAACTGATTGTTTGAATTATATTAGTACTTAGTTAGATTAGTACTAGTAGATAGATAGATAGATAGATAGATAGATAGATAGATGGATAGATAGACAGATAGATAGACATTTTTCAAAGGACATTATTTATTATTTTCCGATAACATTAAAACACAAAGTAATGCAAATAGTAAAATACAGGTAATACACCTGTGATCGGATACAAAACAGATTTAGGTTAAAGGAATTGTCTTTTTTACCCCACTGTTTAATTTATTATAATGTATGTCATTAATAAAAATGACACACATACACAACATAATTTCTATAAAATGAAAATATTAAATAAAATAAAAAAAAAGTTAAATATTATTATTCATTATAAAAAGCTGTAATAGTATATTAGAGATACTAAAATAATACTGGGTAACACTGCAGATGCCAGGTGAAGTTTGCTAATGCAGTCTGTATGAAGTTTTTCTATCATTTAGCCAGTGCTAAAGTGTCTTAAGGCCCTCTTGGAGCAATCTAAGACGGACACATTGCTTAAGGAATCATTAGTGACATCCAGCAGGCAACCAAAAATGTAACCAGTTACCATTCTGGCGATAATAAATCAGTTTGTTTTTTTTTATGTTGATATTGTGAACAGTTATTTTAATTCATTCTTTCACTTCATCAAATAGCGTGAGGACCTCTATCAAGGAAAGCATGAGCACATATCAGCAGTAAAACTTTCATTAGCAGCGAATGAAGTGTTATATCTAGCCATTTATGGTGTCAAAAGCTCAAAAAGCACAACAAAAAAAGTTGAATCCTTCACTTGATCCATATGCTTTATCTCAAACCTTTTCTTTTAATGGCTTTGTAAGCTTGATGCTGTTTTCCAGATGGCTATGTACCATTATAAATCTGTCTTGCATGTCAAGCAACTATGTTATAATATGACGATTCAGAAGCGTTAATCTTACCTACTAACAAACGGTACATATGTTTGACTAATTGGGCATATACATTGCAGTGCTGCATGACTATATATTCTATATTTTATCAACTCGTGTTCTTTTAGCTCAGAATATGTTCTGAAATGGACTAATCGCTGATCACTCTTTTATCAAATGGTACGGTTTCATCATATTCTGTTCTTTTTAAGAGTAAAGCAATGGGTTGTTTTCATAATGTCATAATACCACAAGCTGTCACATGATGACAGTTGAGCTGTATAAAATATTGATGTATGGGTTCTACAGGATTGGATGTAATGCAAAGCCATGCAATCTAGTTTATATCTGGGCCAGCTGGCAGCTGATGCAATAAGACGTTACCAGTGCTGTGCAACAACAGGCGATGTACAGATTCACAACACCTCACTCGCTTTATAAGTGAACATATTGGAAATTGAACAACTGCACAATGTTTAGGTCTTTATTTTTGCTTAATAATACAAAATAAATGCATGCAATTTTGTTGCGGCTTTAAAAGGGATATAATATTGTTGGAAATACTTCAATCTGATGCTTAGGTAGCACCTGTCAGCAGTCTACTTTTGTTTATGTGTTTCTCCTTGAAGTGCATTCTCATCGATCCTCCATCTGCAGATTATTCGATTAAGTAAGATGTTCTCTGCACTGAATAGCCCCGGTGTGCGAGGAGAACTATCAGAGAACGCATGAGGACATATGAGTAATGCATCAGCAGTAAAACTTTCATTAGGAGCACAGGAAGTGCTATATCTAGCCATTTATGATGTCGAAAAAAACAGAAACAAAAAAAGTTTAATCCTTCACTTGATCCATATGCTTTATCTCAAACCTTTTCTTTTAATGGCTTTGCAAGCTTGATGCTGTTTTCCAGATGGCTATGTAGCATTATAAATCCGCCTTGCATGTCAAGCAGCTATTTCATGTTACAATATGAAGATTTAGTTACCTGCTACCTGCTTTTCTGTTTCAGTGTGTACACGGTTGCCAGTTGTTTGGCCAAGACACTTGAATGAACATTAGAAGAGGGTGTCCGCTATATGTATAAGCTGAATAAAATAATTTTAGTGTAAACAGGTTACAGTGGAAGCATTTTGGGTAGTTTCCTTTGAATATGCACTTGGTGAGATGCACATCAGGGCACCTATTCAATTTTTTTTACCCCTTCTAGTGTGAGAAATGCATTTGAAATTTCAGAATGTGCTACTGGTTAAACAACGCAGACCTCAATAACTTTGTTTGCCTTTTTTATTTTATTTGACATTCTATGCATTTGATGTCGCGTCCGTGATGCTCACCCAAGACCACAAGACAAGTTTGCCCAAAGTCCCTTGTTCGTTCTTTTGAAGGACTAAGCAAAAGGAGAAAAAGATGGGGTTATTTTGGCGATGGAGATTAAGGCAGAGGGGGGCTTTTTGTCATTTGTGCGAGACAAGCCATTCATCCATCCCCCGTTCAGAGCCCAAAAAAAAAGGCTGGTCCCAGAAATTAGCAGTTTCAGCTCAGCAGCAGAGGCGTCGGGCTGTGAAGGAACAGAGAAATTGACTAATTAGCAATGCGCACTAAAACTTGACGGTTCTCTCCATAACGCAGAGAGAAAGAGAGGAAAGACTCGCCTTTTCTCCTCTCCTCTTTTTCCATAGATGTTTGAAATCGCAGTCATTTACGCTCGACAGTTTTTACAATAGCCTTGAGCCATAATTTTGCGAGTCTCTCCAGCATCCATACCCCTGCGCGGTCTCTCTCCACCGGCCATGCGCGTCCGTTTCTCTCCCCGACCGTGGATTTCCTATTACTCTCGTTACGACTCACTGAGCCCCAGGCCCAAGGATAATGATGTGTTGTTTCTTGGTAGCATAATTTGTCACACGTATATTTCTTCTTCTTCTTCTTCTTCTTCTCTTGCAGAAAGCACACGGCTCCTCTCACACTCACACACACTTCTTCTTGTTGTTAATTCAGAGGAAACATAAATGATCAATGAGCTTGAATGAGCGGGGATCAATGGTTAGGATTCTGATCCATCGATCATAGACTTTTCCAACAGGACCGAACAAAGAAAGTGCACTGAAGGAGCCGCAGCTTTACTTTTCATCAAGTCAGGTAAGTTTTGGATACCTACTACTAGCATTCGGCACGGGTGCGCACAGTGCGTAAATGTGCCACCGGCTGAAAGTTGCCGTTTCTTCTGATGTTCTGCCTCAGATTGGGCGAGAAACACCGCGCGTGTTGTTGAACGGAGCGATCGCATTGTGTTGTCGCCGACCAAAGCGATGCGCAACCGCACATCTACGGTGGTGATGATGCTGATGTTGCGGGAGACGAACTAATTGCTTTTGTATCGCATATCGGGGGGAATGTGTGCATGCATATATGTCTTGTAAGGGGGTGCGTGCGTGCGCGTGTGAGCGCGTGTTTGTGAGCGCGGCCGGATCGCAGATAGCGGGCAGTTTGTAGGCTAGATCGTGGGCTTCGCTTTCCAACAACCCGGCGTTGTTTGTTTCAGCCCGCGGCGAACATCGGATTTGACGTGCTCACGAACGCATGCATGAGATATATAGATGGGTATGCAAAGAGGACGCCTGTGCTTGGGAAATGCATGCGCTTGCATGCTGCAAACTTAATGCATTTGCATGTATATGTGGTACCGTATATCTGCACGAATCCAACTCGCATGCATGCATGAATGAATGAATGAGATACCTTCCGAATGCGTACGCTTTTACAAAACCGCCTGATGCATTTCCATGCAGTGTAGTGCACCAATGGCATTGTTTACTCGCAGGAGGTGTGCGCAGCCCCGAAGTCATGTCCAGATCGGGTGACCGAACCTCCACGTTTGACCCGACTCACAGCGACACTCTGCTGCACGGTCTCAACCTGCTGTGGAGGAAGCAGCTCTTCTGCGATGTGACTCTCACGGCGCAGGGACAGCAGTTTCACTGCCACAAAGCCGTGCTGGCGTCCTGCTCGCAGTACTTCAGGTCCCTGTTCTCCACGCACATGCTGAGCAGAGAAGACGGGCTAACGGCGAAGGACCAAGGCAGCAGCGGCACCCCGTCCTCCTCCCCCGACGACAAGCTCCTGCCCAGCCCGCGCTCCACCATCAACAACCTGGTGTTGCAGGGCTGCTCCTCCATCGGTCTGCGGCTGGTACTGGAGTACCTCTACACGGCCAACGTGACCCTCTCACTGGACACTGTGGAGGAGGTGCTCTCCGTCAGCAAGATCCTCAACATCCCGCAGATCACCAAACTCAGCGTGCAGTTCCTCAACGACCAGATCTCGGTGCAGAACTACAAGCAGATCTGCAAGATCGCAGCTCTGCACGGGCTGGACGAGACCAAGAAGCTCGCCAACAAGTACCTGGTGGAGGACGTGCTCCTCTTGAACTTTGAGGAGATGTGCGCCATGCTGGACGCCCTGCCTCCGCCCGTGGAGTCGGAGCTGGCGCTCTTTCAGATGTCCGTACTGTGGTTGGAGCACGACAGGGAGACCAGGATGCACTACGCTCCCGACCTGATGAAGCGCCTGCGCTTCGCCCTCATCCCTGCCCCGGAGCTGGTGGAGAGGGTGCAGTCAGTGGACTTTATGAGGAGCGACCCGGTGTGCCAGAAACTGCTCCTGGATGCCATGAACTACCACCTGATGCCCTTCAGACAGCACTGCAGACAGACTACAGCCAGCAGGTAGGATCCCCTCCATCAGTTGACACCTTCCCATAGATCTTTGGGGTAAAAATACATTTTGGGGTTGGGTCTATGGAAACTTTTGTTGTAGACCAGCTAAATAAAACTACACATGGAAGAAAAGCAATATTAAGTACTTGTATTTTCACAGTTATGCGTGTTTGTTTTTATCCTTTAGCTTGTGTATATGTCAGGCACGATGTAAATCACTACACAACACACCGTGCACGTGATCATCACGGCAGGCTTGTGACAGGTGTCAGGAAACAGATCAATCTCGCTGTCAAAGATCTCGCGTGTTCTCTAACAGGCTGCATAGTTAACCTTTGAAGGGAATTAGATTAGATTAGCAATCTTTCGTTGCAATATCTGATCCCGTATTTGTTCGCACAGTTTCCACGCTTTGCCTTATCTGTGAGATCCTCGTTCTATTCCTCATAGTGCTGTTTCAAGGTTGATTAATTTCAGCACTGTTGCAAGCTTGCATACTGCAGACATTATTGCAGTCTGCAGATGGGATAATTAGCAGGAATAGGTGACCGTGGAATAAACTGGAATCAGTTGTTGGAGAATATGAGAGAGAGAGAGATTGTTTGCAATGAGATAATCTAATTTTAAATCTCACTATTTTCAATTCTGAAATCAGGAATTAAGCCGATGTGAAAAGCAAAAGGGCTTGATGTGTATATTAGTATGCATTTGCTAATAGAGTTAAAATTGATAAATTGTTTGATTGCTATTATCGGCTCTCTCCACCTGTTCTGTTTTGCAGGTGCATATCACATGCTGAGCACCATCCATGAACTTCAAACTTTAAAAGAGGGAATCAGTATATGACTTCATTAGTGTCCAGATGATAATACTAGTGTTGAAGACTGCGTAGTTTCATTGTCCATGTATTTCCCATGCTCAGTCTCACAGAGTTGAAGGGATTGTAAATATTGAACATCCAGACTAACCGCAAGGTCTCTAAACCACTGTTGACAGTAGTCACATGCACAACTTTGGCCAATAGGATAAGAACAAAAAGGCTGTCAAGACATCAACCTGGCTTGAATCACAACCAAACCTCAGATTACTGCTTTAAAAGATAATATTACTATGAATAAACATGAAATGTTACATTGTTCGATACATTATGTGCATTTCACAATTTCAAACGAGACTTCGAACTAGTTATCACTAGACTTAAAAATACATCCTGCATTAGTGTGCACTTGTGCCCCGCGCACAAATCCTAGAGAAACATCATTGCAGTGAAGCTGATTGATTCTACAACTTCAAAAATGAAGTCGTTTTTCTTTTTGCCATTGGTGTGAGGGTGATAGAGTCGTGCAGCATTAATATTCTCCCATGTTTTCTGCTCGGCTTGCTGTCTCGTGTTTGTACACGCTTTTACCTTGTCGTGGCATCTCATTTAATATGTAATTGCTCTGCACTAATAACGGCTAATGACAGAATTGTTAATGAATCTGTTTTCCCCGTCCCTCTGTAACCCAGGATTCGTTCGAACAAACGGTTGCTCCTGTTGGTTGGAGGCCTGCCCCCGGGTCCCGACCGCCTCCCTAGTAATCTGGTTCAGTACTACGACGACGAAAAGAAGACATGGAAGATCCTTACAAGTGAGTGCCTTGCTAGCGTGCTCTTTTCTCTTCCACAGGAAGAACCCTGGCTGTGTTGGGTTGTGCTCTGTCGCAGAGCAGAATAGAGCGAGAGCTTCCTGAGATGCAGGAGGTAATGATGTATCACTATCACTTTTAATGTAACTTTTTAATCAGAGCGTGACTGCCTTCACACCATTGTGGAGCTGTAACGCCTGGATTCGCTTGTGTGTGTTTTTTTTTTTTTTTGCCTCTGTCTTTTTGCATAAGCGTGCCGGCAAGATTAATTTTAATCTAATGATCTCGGGAAGATTCATCATCAGAAGATGACACGTATTCTTATTGAACTGCTTTATTAGGGCAAACTTTCTCGTAAGTGCATTTGTCTTCGCGAGCAGCAGGGAAGGAGCGCGAGGGGTTTGCCAGTTGTTTGTCGAGAGGAATTAGAATCGGAATTCTTACAAGGATTTACATCACAACAACGGAGATCAAAAGTGTCGGAATCTTGAGTATTGACATCGTGATCATAGAAAGTGATGTCATAGTGTGTGATCTTGGAATGGAATGTGTCATTTTTAATCCTCAGACTAACTTTCCTAAATGGAAATTGTAGTTAGTATGTTTCATCTTAGTCTCAACTTTGGCTTAGATGCTTCTTCTAATACCATCGAAAAAATAAAAAAAGATACTGAGCCAGAGGTTGACTTGTAGTTCATGTGACTTCATGTTGACGCACAGAGACGCATGAGATTTCTGTCTTTGATCCGGAAACAGTTGCCCTTGCAGTTCATTTCAGTCTAAAAGAAACAATGGAAGGGATATTGCACCCGCTGCCCTTTTTGTCTATACAATGGTTTGCCAAAGACAGAAATGCATACAGGTTAGAAATGACATCAGATAATTAATAAATGACGAAATGCTAATTTTAAGCTTAACTATCCACTACATTAATATTGCTCAAACTTAGATGTTCGAGTTCACCTCTGACTTTTGATGATAGACTTTGCTGTCTTAGCAAATCTTAGCAGTTTGAGACACTGCTAAGATCTCTGAAACTGTAAAGTTTTCTCTACATCTGAGAAGCTGGAGACCGATCTACTGCTCTAAAACAATCGAGGCAATAAAGAGATCTCTTTGGTGATTTTTCTTTCCTATGCATGTTCTCCTCAAAACAAATAGCATACATCCAGTCATGCATCAGAGTTTTAAAAAAGGCTCTTGCTTATGATTCCTGCGGCTAACTGTTAGCCTCAGAGCTAGCTGTCGATGGTTTAAACGGCTTGCTGTTGTACAAGACTAAGATTATTCTTCAGAAATGATTCTAATATGCTGATTTGCTGCTCAAGAAACATTTCTTATTAATATCAATGTTGAAAACAGTTCTGCTGCTCCACATTTTGCATTGATCATAAGTATCAATAAAGACATTTCTAATATTGCAAAAGACCCAAAAGAACCATTATTAATAATTAAGCACCAGCAATAATTAATGAATGAGCAGCACATCAGCGTATTAGAATGATTTCGGAAGGACACTGAAGACAGGAGTAATGATGCTGAACACTCAGCTTTGAATTTGAAACAGGAATAAATTGCATCTTAAAATTTTAACGTATTATAATAATTCACAATGTTAATATTTTCTATATTTTGGAGCAAATAAATACAGCCTTGGTGAGCGTAAGGGAAAAACAATTATTCCAAACTTTTGACTAGTAGTGCAGCAACTAGCTAAGACACGGTGTATTATGATTTAATTAAAAATATTCTATAGTGTCTGTTCCTTACCAAGGCAAAATAAGGACATA
This sequence comes from Enteromius anoplus, assembly GCA_032359395.1. Classification (NCBI taxonomy): domain Eukaryota; kingdom Metazoa; phylum Chordata; class Actinopteri; order Cypriniformes; family Cyprinidae; genus Enteromius; species Enteromius anoplus. The sequence continues at coordinate 14,787,261 of JAUMHG010000076.1, forward strand.
AACGGACGTGCAGTCATTTTGTTTTATGGCTGAGATTGTGTTCAGTCATCCAATCACTGCATCGCTGAGGTGTGAGACCTACAAAGACACCTTACGCTCCGAAACCTGCTTGTAAGCGTTTGGCAGCACGCATAACATTCATTAATGAATTACATCTGGATCTATATAACTTACACTCATAAGGTCATAGTGTAATGTCCTTTATTTCTGCCTCAGACGTCGAGTCTTAAATGGCCCATGGCCAGGCGGAGCGACCAAACTGCAAAATCATCCTGTGAACACACCAGCAGCCCCTTGATGTCGTTTGGGGTGTGCAGGTTATTAACATTCAATCATAACTTTGCAATGAGCCGAAACCCAAAAGGGGGGGAACGGCGACTGATTAAAACCTTCATCAGCACTATTTAGGATGGTTCTCATGACTGGCTGCAGCTCTCTGCTTCTGTGGCTTTCTGCTCTGTGGTGAGACTGCCACCTAGTGCACACAGTCTGCGATGGTCAAAACCAGTTTACATGCCTTTTTTTCATGGTATAAAGTCTATATTTACAAATATTATTTTCATGACAATGAAGCACCTTTCCATCATTTCAAAATGCATTTCCTTTTTTTTTCTTTTTTTAAAGCAGTACCATAATGATGAATAAATACTTTGATTGATACTACAGTACAAGGAAACAGTGTTATTATATTTCATATTTTACATTTTAGTGAACGAATTTGCATCAAGTTAAACGGAATTAGAAATGTTCCCTCGACAACTAGCTGAGAAAAAAAAAAAAAAAATATATATATATATATATATATATATATTTACCTTCAAAAACATGTTTATTGTTTTATTTTTTTAAATATATTTCCCCTGATGCTTTAAGCTTCACTTTAAATATTTATTATAATAACCCTGCTATAAATTCACACAAAAAAATGTACGTTTACTTTGAACCTTCCTGTATTTGTTTATTTTTAATTAATGTAAGCTAGTCATAATGGTCCTAAAATAGGCTATTACTATATTACCATTGACATTGTACAAGACAGCCGTTGGGGAATTTAATAATTAATTCTCAATAAGGTGGTCAGATAATAAAAAATCAAATGTTTATTGTTAGGTATGTTAGCTCACGTCCATTAAATACTAACAGATACAGTATTTATACTAATCATAAACATTGACTAAGATTAATAATGGTTTGGAAATAGTTTCAGTTGTTAGTTTATATTAATTAATGTAGCTACTGTACATAATATTAACAAATGCAACCTTGCAAAGTGTTACCAATTTTCTTTAACCAAAATAAAAAATATAGAAATATGACACAAACATATTGAAATGATAGGTTTTATGTAAAATATTCAATGCACTAAGCATGTAGGTTTTTTGTCTGTGTTCATTTGAAAACCTGAAAACAAAGACTTAGTGAGCTGAATATTAGGATATTTGTGGCTTTAAATGTCAATATCATAAGTCTTCGCAGTGTGCAGGTTTCTTCTCAGTCTATTTAGCAATATGATGCATCTGAACCTGTGTAGATCAGGCCGTGAGATGAATAACAAAGCCTAGACTGTGACCTCTTGATCATTTGAATCATCCCGCAACAAATCACCCTCCAACAGTGAGTCTGTTTGCACGTGTGTCACGTCTGCAGCAGTAAATGTCAGCAGGCCACAAAAGCCTCGCATGGCTCCAGACAGCTGAGACGCCAAATAATTCTCTCTCTGACAGTAAGATCTCTGTCAATCAGTCTGGTTTTGTGTGCAGCGAGACAGTCAGGAGGTTCCCCTCGTGGGATTCAGTCCGCATCCGTTCTCAATGGAAAGGCCTCGGTGCGTCAGACTCCGGTTAGATTGCGGTAGAAGAGGCCAATCGGAAAAAAAGCGCAATTCAAGGCTGTCTAATTTTACAGCAACTGTGATCCATCAGGCAGCGGAGATGTGACAGTGGAAATGAATGATCGAGGCAGACAGGTGGCTCTTAGCGTACAACTGATTTACGCTGCACGGGCACCGGACGGAGATTTATGGAGTGAACATGATCATGTTCATTATGACTGTCACCTCACGACCATTTCTCTCTATTTCAACTGGGGGTCACTTTTGCAGGAGCTGGGGAATTAGACGACATGGAGAAAGGAAAGACTACTGCTGGAAAGCAGCCTGTATATCTACCACAAACCAGAGCTGTTAATATGATTTGATTGGTTGTGACTGCATTATATTATAAATATTGTGGGGATTGCAGCATTAATTGACTGTTACATCATCCTTTATATATAGAATACATATAGCGCCATCATTTCACACCATATTTACCGTAATTGTTGATTTATGGATGCTGATGGTCTAAAAATGGTCAAATATCATTGGCTTGGCTAATGCATTGATCTTTCACTATTCATGAGTCATTTCTAAGCGCTAGACTCATCAGTTTTGTCTCTGTGTTGCAGTAATGCCGTATAACAGCGCCCATCACTGTGTGGTTGAGGTGGAGAACTTCCTGCTTTTATTGGGTGGAGAAGACCAATGGAACCCTAACGGTAACACAGACATTGATTTCCTTACTATTCATTACAATATTGTCTAGTAACATTTTATACAATGTTTGCAAAACTAATATGTGCATCATCTTCACAGGCAAACACAGCACTAACTTTGTAAGTCGGTACGATCCGAGATTCAATAGCTGGATCCAGCTACCGCCCATGCAGGAGAGGTATGATGCCTTCTGAAAATGACTTATTATTCATAAAATAATAAGAGCTCTTCATAACATGGCTATAATTATTTCTTAAGCCTTTGTAATGAATTTCTCGCTCTTGACTTGTTTGCTGTAAACAGTCTCTACGTTGACTGATTTTAAGAGCCGATCTTTTCATCTTGTCTTTGTTTCAGGAGAGCGAGTTTCTTCGCTTGCTGCCTGGATAAGCACTTGTATGTTGTTGGGGGAAGGAACGAGACAGGTTATCTGTCTAGCGTTGAAGCCTATAACCTTGAGACAAACGAATGGAATTACGTTTCGTCTCTTCCACAGCCGCTGGCTGCGCACGCAGGCGCCGTGCACAATGGGAAAATATACATCTCAGGTTTGACGATACACCTCACCCAAACAGTGAATTAATCAAAGTGTCTGAGACGTTGCTAACAGGTGCCACTACAGAGATGAAGTCTACAAGATATTTTGAATAGCTACCTTCATTTAATATACATTTTAAATGAAATGCATTATATGTATTTAAAGTATTACTTTGTAAAACAATATTTTTTTTTTCACCTTAGTTGTTACATTTACAGTGTTCTCAGTCAAAAATGACTGACCTACAAAAAAAAAAGTTATACTATTACTAGTGCTGTCAAACAATTAACCACGATTAATCACATCCAAAAGAAACGTTTTGGTTTGCATTATATATGTGCATGTGTTATGTGTTTATCGTGTAAATAATAACACACGCATGCATGCATATACAGTATTTAAGAAAAAAGTCATGTTCATATGTTAAATGTATTTTTATGTAATATACATTATATGAAAATGAATATATACATGTAAATATTTTCTAAATATTTCCTGCGTGTGTGTGTATTTTTATATATATAATAAATATGCACAGAACAGTAGACATGCACATATTATGCAAACAAAAACTCTTATTTTGTAAGCGGTTAATCATTTGAAAGCCCTAATTATTACCAAATAATGGTTTTAATGTTTTTATCAACTCGTTTTCTTTAAGTTAGCACGTTTCATATCTCCTTTTGGAACTGACATATTGTGACATTAGTTTTTAAGTAAATCATGGCAAAAAGCTGAGGTGCATGAGCTCAGATCAATGCAGTCTATGATCAATTCATTCTTATAAAAACAAAAATAAACGGTTAACCAAAAGGTCAAATCCGAGATTTGGTGTTGATATGGCATACGCAAGATTTAAAGCATTTTTCAGCTGATTATTTTTGACTGGGAGCAACAAATTAGGTTTCTCAGCACAGAAGGAGGGTTTAAAATAGTAATATCCCATCAATTTTAATTCCACTTTGACTTAATTTTATGTAAATCTCTTATCTTGAAACTTCTATTGTGTATGTTATGCTTCAGGTGGCGTTCACAATGGTGAATACGTGTCTTGGCTGTATTGCTACGACCCCGTGATGGACGTGTGGGCTCGGAAACAGGACATGAACACCAAGCGAGCCATACACGCTCTCGCAGGCATGAACGACCGCCTCTACGCTATTGGGGGAAACCACTTAAAGGGTAATTTCTATAGACGTAACCCAAATCTCAGCAGTGGGGGGAGGCACTTCCTGTGAACGCAACAGTAATCAATACAGTTTCTTTTGTGTTTCGATTCCAAGAAAGAGCTTGGCATACACGCTTGGGCTTTCCCTTGATCTCTTTCTCTGTGTGTAGGATTCTCTCATCTGGATGTGATGCTGGTTGAATGCTACGATCCTAAAGCAGATCAGTGGAGCATTCTGCAAACGCCCATCTTAGAGGGACGCAGCGGGCCTGGATGTGCTGTTCTTGATGACAGTATTTACTTGGTGGGAGGCTACAGCTGGAGCATGGTAAACACATCTTACACTTAAATGAGAGAGAGAGAGAGAGAGAGAGATCGAGAGATAGATAGATAGATGAATAGACATAGTGCAGCCATTTGCTAAAAACCTTTAAGTTTAATTGTTTTCTCAGTGTACACAGATCAACCCATATTGACAGAAACACACAGAATTGTTGACATTTTTGCAGATTTATTAAAAAAAGAAAAACTGAAATATCCCATGGTCCTAAGTATTAAGACCCTTTGCTGAGACACTCATATATTTAACTCAGGTGCTGTCCATTTCTTCTGATCATCCTTGAGATGGTTCTAC
>JAUMHG010000076.1:14794982-14831277 GCA_032359395.1 Enteromius anoplus
ACCATCTCCACATCATTGCATTCAGTTTTTATTCACAATTTGTTTAGTGTCCCAACTTTTTTGGAATCCGGTTTGTATCATATATTAATTCATTATAAAGATCAGCTATAATGCAGTACGCTAATTCAGAATTAACGCATGCTATAAAAATGTTTAGTTCCCTTAACATTAATATGTTAACGTGCATAGCCTGGTTGTATTGCCAGTGGGATTAACGTGTCCATTCATATTTTACACGGTGTATAGTCAAACTGTCCTGTCATGCACTCTCCTGAACAGCAGGTGGCGGCAGAGCACCAGACAGCGCATGTGCGTCCAAACACAGATGAAGAAATGTTTGCGTACATGTGACACTCCACGTGATAGGAAATAAAGTTACACGTAGAAATAGCTTATAAATAGAAATAACGTCTCATTTATCAACGCGGAACGAAAAAATAAAAATAAAAATCATTATCGTGGGTCGTCAATGATTTGATCGATAATAAATTAACATACTGTAACGTACAACTAAACTTCAGGTGTCTTTGTTTATGATTTATTAGTGATTGTACGATTTAACGAGCCTACATAATGTTTAAGACGCTTTTGTATGCTGTCTTAGACTTTGAACCCAAAGCCCATTCAGCAAACTCCTTGAAATTAGCAATAAAGTAAGATTTGACAGTCAGAAGTTCTCTTCATACCTAGCAAACGTTAACCATGCCACCCATGAAGAACAGCAGTGTGAAAAGGTAAAACATAAACTGACATCTTCTTGTCCTGAAGACATTTTGAACATTATATTTAACTATTAAAGCACTGTCACTAATTGTTGTCACCATGTGGATGTGTGTTTCCTCCAGACCAAAGCTAGACTGGAGGTTTGTCCAAAGATTCAGCAGAATCCTGAAGATCCTTTTCCCGTCCTGGTCCAATCAAAGTGTCCGAATGTTCATGACGCTTCTTGGAGTCACTCTTTCAGGTATTAAACTTTTAACATCTGTACTTCTGACAGCTTGTTTTGTCTTCTGTGCTCATTCAATGTTTGTTTGTTTTTTATCATTTATTTCAGTTCAGCTTGTGATTTATCAAGTGGGTCTTGTTCCGAGTCAGTTCTACGAGGTTCTGTCTGAGAAGAACTATGGGAAGTTCAAAAATCTGGTGCTGTTTGGGGTTATGCTCATACTGATCAATTCAACTGTGAGTTTTCGATCTGTTATTTATATAGTTTTCTGAAAGTTGGTTTGGGTAAGAGCATCTGCTAATAAAGCACTGTACGTAGTGGTTAACCCTGTTATGTTCAAAATGTTTATCAAATAGATAAATTGACTTGCAAACCTCATAAAGGTAATAGAAGTTTGTAATAAATTCCATACATCAACCAGTATTTGTTATGCAACACTTGTAATACAGATACTATATATATTGCCCTTCACTAATATTGGCACCCTTGATAAATCTGAGCAAAGGTGGCTGTGAAAATAAATCTGCATTGTGTATCATTTTGATCTTTCATTCAAAAATATATATATTTCCATTCATATTCACCATTTTCAGCACACCAGGGTGATTATGGACATGAAATTATCCAGCCCTGGTTTCCTGTTTCACAGAAATATATATATATATAGAGGAGGAAAGACAAAGCCCAAAATCCCTGTAATAATACAAATAATATATTTATGATGTGCAGCAAAAGAAAATTGAGCTTCACCAATTAGTAATCAGATTTACCAAGGGTGCCAATACTAGTGGAGGGCACTGCATATAGAGATTTGGATAAATGTGTCAATTAAATACTCGTAATAAATCACTGTTCCCCAATAACACTGTTCCTCAGCTGAAAAGTCTGGACCAGTACATCTCCAGTCTACTGTATGTCAGCTGGAGACAGTCTTTGACTGAAGAAATTCATGGTACATACTTCAAAGGACGTGTTTACTACACCCTCAACGTACTGTGCAAAGACATCGACAACCCGTAATGTATTCACACAACATTCATCGGTGTAGTTACATTTTATAAGTTGAAAAGACTTAATTAAATCTGCCCTGTTAATGGTTTATTTGTGTTTGTGTCACGTCCAGAGACCAGCGCATCAGTCAGGATGTAGAGAGGTTATGCAAGCAGATGAGCACCATGGCGAGCCGACTTCTCATTTCACCGTTCACAGTGACCTATTACACCTATCAGTGCTTCAACAGGTCAGAGAAATGCTGTGTGTGTTTATTTGTGTATCTGTGTGTGTATTCACAGAACGTAAACATACAAATCTTTCTGTGCAATTAATGCCACTGAAGTATTTTTGCATCTTTTTGACAAAAAAAAAAAAAAAAGAAAGAAGTATTTTTACCATTTTGCAGTGCTGGCTGGATTGGGTTCGTAAGCATCTTTGGCTACTTTGTGGTCGGAACCATCATCAACAAGATCTTGATAGGACCCATCGTGTCCATGCTGGTGGAGCAGGAAAAGTTGGAGGGAGATTTTAGGTAATCCTATACAAAATGAGAAAAATATACTGCATTCAGAGATGCTGAAGCGAACGTCACATGTTTTATGGCTGTTGTTGCTATCATTATATTAGCATTCGGATGAATGCTCCTCTATTTAACTTCTGATTTCCATGTCCTTTTAGGTTTAAACACATGCAAATTAGAGTACATGCCGAATCTGCTGCTTTTTACAGGTTAGTATGCACTTTCAGATTTGAGTTTTTATCTAATTGCAACGCAGGCAATCATTCGTGGTGTTTTTGCTCAGGGCAGGTAAGGTGGAGCACATGCGGACCGACAGTAGGCTGCAGATGCTCTTATCCACTCAGAGAAGCTTGATGAACAAAGAGCTATGGCTTTACAGTAAGGAATCCTAAATTAAATTGGCATTCGAAGGACATATACAATATCAGTGAAATATAGTATGCAATATTCTCCACTGTTTACTGGAAATATATAGAGGCTCATTTCATGCATCTAAAGTCGGCATGAAACAAGTTGCGATAGTCTTTCCTATTGTGACGTACTGTATATCTGAGTGAAGTAGCATCTGTTTTGCATTTTTCATCCCAGTTGGAGTGAACACCTTTGACTACCTGGGCAGTATCCTCAGCTATATAGTGATCGCCATCCCCATCTTTGCTGGAGATTACGACGGCCTGACACCTGGGGAACTGAGTGCTCTTGTCAGTAAGGTTAGTAACTTCAAATTGTATTTAAGGTGCTAGACTTCAGGACAAACGCAAGTGAGTCTTTGTTGTACACGGTCAGATGTTAATCACATGTCTCTTTCAGAACGCTTTCGTCTGCATCTATCTGATAAACTGCTTCACCCAGCTCATAGATCTCTCCACCACTGTGTCTGATGTCGCTGGATACACGCATCGGTGAGGTGCTCTATAAGCACACATTTTAATGCGCATCAGTGTTATTATGATTGTTAGTTGGTAATTCTAAAAAAAAAAGTCTGCTTTCTCTTTCTTTTGGTTGCAGGATTGGAGAACTGCGGGAAGTAATGGCAGATATTGACAAGAAACAATTTGACCAGGATCAGTACGACCCGCTTTCAAAGGATGAACCTTTCAGGTGCTGAAATTAGTTTCAGGTGCAAGAACCATCAAACAATACTGGTTCGCATTAAATCAAGATCTAATGTTTCTGGTAGTCCTGAATACACACTAGTGTTGTTTTAGTATCAGTGATATACTATTATAGTTGTTGTTAATATTTTGAAATCGGTTTATTTTTATATATTTTTTTCTATTTTAATTTTTGTTCAACATTTTAGTAATTTTGTTGTTTTGTTATTTTTATCTTTATAGCTTTATTTAGTTATTTTAGTAATTTAAATTCAACTGAAAATGCGCAATAGTTAAGGTTTTAATTAAGGGTTTATATATATATATATATATATATATATACTTCAAGTAATTATATGTTATGCTTTTATATAATGATATCCCTGATGCACAGTAAAGATTGGCACGGTAAAGCTTTATTATTACGATTTTTACTGTTGGTAACGATAATAAATCTCTTTAACAGTGATCGGGAGCTTCACAGTGTCCCAGCAGACACAGCATTTGTGCTGGATCGTCTCTCCTATAAATCACCAGTCTCAGAAGAGCTGCTTGTGAAGGATCTGACCCTTAAGATCAGCCAAGGAACACACATGCTCGTGGTTGGAAACACGGGAACAGGGAAGACCTCCCTGCTCCGGGTCCTCAATGGCTTGTGGGAACCATGCAATGGTAATCTTCAGAGATGACAGACGATAAAATGCTCAGATGCAGAAAAAGCATTTGATTTGTTAAAGCATAGTGCGCTCCTGTTGCTCAGGTTCTGTGAAGATGACCACATGTTTTGGTCCGAGAGGTGTGCTTTTCCTGCCACAGAAAGCATATCTGACTGATGGCACTCTCAGAGAGCAGGTGAGAAAAATAGAGAACAATTTGCCACAAATGATGTGCTTCTCTACAGATAATGAAGTTTGATTTTTATTATTGTGAACAAAAACTGTACATATGTTTATACACACTAATTTGCCGGTTTTCCCTTTAGGTTATCTATCCATTAAAGGATATATATCCTTCCTCAGGTAAAGATGAACCTAATTCAAAGAACGTAATTATATGTATCATTTAAAGTGCCCCTATGATGTTTTCATGTCACACACTGCATAAAAACGAATTTTCAAAAATCCATAATAGGGCACTTTAAATAATAATTTAATATAGCTCAATTATATTGTATTTTAATTACGACTGTGTGTGCAATTTGTTAACCAAAACCTTTTTTTTTGCCAGTGCAAACTTGCTAAAATGCAATATGCAATCCAAAAATTACAATTCTGGTGGTGTAAACATAGATAATGCTGACTTTTCACACTTTAAACTTATATAAATTCTTCTTTTAGGATCTATAGATGATGAACGAATACTGAAATACCTGGAACTTGTTGGTTTGGTAGGACTGAACTGATACTGCAATGCATGCTATTATTAATTTTCAAATATTGGTTGCTCTGAATGTTTTGTAAGCGGCATGTCTTTGTTTATTTTGTATGCCAGTCGAATCTTCTGACCAGAATCGGAGGATTGGATACAAAAGTAGATTGGAACTGGTGAGAAATGAGTATTAATATATAGTCTTTTAAGAACATACAAAAATGGAGTGCCCTTGTTTTTCCACAGGTATGATGTTTTATCCCCAGGAGAGATGCAGAGGCTTTGTTTTGCTAGGCTGTTTTACCTGCAGCCCAGATATGCAGGTCAGTTCCTGCTCAGTTTCATCAAATTTCCTCTACCTTTAATTACTGTAATCGGTCAGATGATCCTATTCATGTCCTCTGTCGTGAGAAAGACATGCGGTTTGTTTCAGTACTGGATGAGGCCACCAGCGCTCTGACAGAGGAGGCCGAGGGTCAGCTCTATAAGGCCTGTAAACAGCTGGGAATGACCCTCATCAGTCTGGGTCACCGTAGCACTCTGGAAAAGGTGATGATCCATGACCTTTTCACATTCACTAAAACAACATTGCAAACATGATTGTATAGGCTGTCCTTAAAATTATTTTTTGGTGTTCTTTAAACAGCATCATGATGTCATGCTGCGACTGTGCAGAGGTGGCCAATGGGAGCTCACCAAACTCAAAGAGGCGTAAACCTTCAAACTTATCCGCTATAAATGAGAAAACATTAATCCCTTTTGTAGATATGGGTGCATTCAGGCTTGAAGCTCTGGAGAAATCTTGTTTACTTGACAGTATACTGTGATTTACTGAAGTTTTTGATACACTAATGCAGTATGAGTGTTTTTGCTACTTTTTGTCTCAACTTGTTATACAGCAATATGTTTTATTATGCAAGTATATGCTGCTTCATTCAACCTTTATTGGTTGTTTCTTACCAAGTGGATTTGCAAAAAAGGGACTTTTACAATGAAGGACATTTAAGAGTATTTAAAAAATAATAATTTTGGATAAACCAACTATAGAACACATTTCAAATATATGTTCTATAAATATAAAATATTTTATTAACATGGCTAATATTAAACTATTAACGTCAAAATTGTTTTTTGGTCATAGAAACGTTTTATGAAATGTTGTTTACTCTAGTGTTTGACTGCATATTACTCTGGAGGGAAAATATTAATTTATGTAATTTGTCTGCCTGACCAGTAGAGGGCCAACATAATCTCCATTAATAATTTTGTATGGTTTTAATAATGCTCATATTTAAAATAACTCATTCTCTATTCCTACTACATACTGTATTAATGCATTACAGCTAAGAAAAAAAATTATCAAGTATTTAGCACATCTATCAAGGTTTGATCGGTCTTAAGAAAGTACAGTAGACTGTAAAAAATGTACATCCCACTATATCTCCTTGCTAGTATATTTAGCTCCAAGTTAATATTAGCAAAATTTATATGTTTAGAAACAACTTGATCTGATCAGTATTTTGTATTTATAGTATTCTCTCTGTGTGCGTGTGTGTGTGCGTGTGTGTGTGTGTGTGTGTGTGTGTGCACATATATATATACTACAGTGAACTCTATGTATCTCAAAGAGATACAATCTTTTGCTATGCAGGGAACGCTTATAGTAGTTAAGAGTTAAAACTAGTTCTTAATAGAAGAAAACATGGATAATTTGCATAACCAGACCTCTATGTTTTAAGCATTGCAGTACAAGCACTGGGCACTTGTGTTACATTAAAACCAGGCAGGATTGTGAAAGTTGCACGTTTGCAAACTAAAGCAACATAGAGCTGAGCTCAAAATGATCCCTCCGACCAAAGAGTTCGACTGATCCCACTGCTTGAGTTTCAGACCGTTTTAAATGTGAGCCTGGCCGACCTGCTGCTGTCAATCAACAGGCACACTGGAACAGATAACGGGAAAGACCCGCTAGTCATTCAGGAAAATATGAGACAATCAGGAGAGGAATAACTAAACCATCACACGGTTCAATTTTAGTGAAATGATTTCAGATGAATTAAAATGAATGACTGTGCTAAAGTGAATCTAAAGTCGCACCGTAATGTGCAGGACTGCTCAAATATAAAAGTTAAAAGGGAAAGGATGTTAATTCTTAAAAGCATGCCACAAACTTACGTCAGTAATTTATTAAGAGCAGAGACACTGTGTTTTCTTCTTTATTGGAAAAATATGCAATGCAATTTGATGCAATCATGTTTAATGTAATGCAATGTCATTTATAAACTCCCTTGTGGCTATTGCACTAGTCAGAAGTACGCTATCTAAGCGCTGCAACAGTGATTGAGTCCATGAATGCAAATCTGCAATAATAGAATTGCAATTTGTTACGGCAGTCGCCTAAGTAAATAAAGCAATAGTTTTGCAGTAACGTCCAAGAGCTTAAACGGTTTGCCATATAGGTTGAGGTGAAGCGGCTGGTCAACAATAACTTGTCACTTCACCGCAGTCCGACATTTGCTCCGGTAAGTGACGGATCTATTTTCAACGGGAGGCTGGACCGATACAGGTGCGTCACACAGAAAGCAAAGACACTGGGGGATAAAACACACTGTCCTCCCCCTCTACACTTCACGGAATTTACCTGTTTTCACCAGGATATCTTCACATGCCAACATCGGATATTTATGAACCTCTGCACCGGTTTATATCAGTAGCTTGACGGGAGAAAGGTAAGAAGCGATTTTTTTAATCGTTATAAAATCTTAAAACGTGAAACTTTCGATATCTGAGGGATTTTTTTTTCTCTCTCGTCTTTTTAATGTTTCTATGTTATTTAATTACATGTGTTGCACATTCAACAGCTCAGTTTAAGTGTTAACGTTGTTTTTATTTATGAAAACTATTTTAATAATAATCTCTCGCAAGGAGAGATCCACACAGCGATCCAAACGTCTGCTTCTCCTTGGAAAGAAATGTATAAGTTTGGAGAGAAAAAATGCCATTGACAAAAACATGTATATCACACAGCAGGTCAAATCTCTTCTACAAATGGACATAGTGCAGACGGAGCCCGACAGCTGAGGTTATTTTTGGGACAGGCAGCTCAGGGGTGTGAGGTGTTAGAGATGGCAAATGTCATGCTTTTCAAAGACCAACATCCTTTTGTTTAACTTTGTTACACTAGATTTCTACCTCATTAAACACACCTCAGTAAAACTGACCTTCTTGTGGTGAGATTTCATTAGATCATCCATTGCTCTGTTGGAGATAGTAGATCCAAGTTGATGACCTCTTAATTTTATAAAGATGTAGGTCAATATGATTGTTGTTTCTTAATAGAAGGCGTCCTATGTTATTTTACATTGGGAGTTAATTGTATTGACTATGTTTTGTGGCTTCTAGTGCATGTCTATTTGCTATGATGTCCTTATCCCCTTAAACAATGACAATATATCTTTAAGGCAGTTAAATTCACATGTGTTCTCTTTTTAGAAAAGATATCAAATTTTTATTTTCCACCAGGTTTTATTTTTTTATTGCATGCAGGAAAGTGCCACAATATTACATTATATATCAGCATGTGTGTTGCTGCATAGAAAAAGACGAATTCCCAAACATGGCAAACTTGTTTTAATGCTTTGTTAATACATTTGACTCTCTAAATTGACTATATTTTTTATGGTGGGATATGGAGAGGTTTGAGTGGGCATCTCTAAAAGTAGGCATCTCTCATTTCTCAAAATGTCTATTTCCGGATCTTCTTGACATGGTTATTTGTCATTAGCAGACCCTCTTTATTCACACTGCCTTACAATATGAATATTTGAAAAGCAGCTTTTTGGAAACATCCTTGAGTTTAGTTGTGCGATAAAAGATGCAAATGTGTTCATATGTTTCTCCTCTATGCATTGACCTCAACTTTAATTTGTATTAAAGTGTCTTGTTTCATATCTGCAGAAAGCAAGAATGGATCAGAATCTATTTGGTGGGGCTCCACGCTTCCTAACTCGACCCAAGGCCTTCTCGCTGTGCGTTGGACGAGATGCTTCCCTCAGCTGCACTATTGTGGGAAACCCTGTTCCTGCGGTCACCTGGGAGAAAGACAAGATGCTTCTTTCAGCAGGTGGACGCTTCAAAAAAGTAGAAGATGGCGCAGTTTACCGACTTACCATCTACGATCTAACTCTAGAAGACAGCGGTCAGTACATGTGTCGTGCCAAGAACAATGTTGGAGAGGCATATGCAGCTGTGACCCTGAAGGTGGGACTGCCGGAAACTGTGAGTGAACGGGCCCCAGTGTTTACAGTAAAGCCTGTCTCCACCCGTGTGGGTCTAGGGGGCGATGTTACCTTCTATTGTCGGGTGGTAGCGCATCCAGCACCCAACTTTGACTGGGAAAAAGATGGGCGCTACCTGGGTGAGACCAACCGCATCAAGATAACCTTGGAAAATGACTCCAGCTCCTTGAGAATCCAGAGTGTTAGGAGCTTGGACAGTGGTACCTACACCTGCCGTGCGCAGAACTCCATCGGCCGTGCTCAGTCCGCTGCTGCTCTGGTGGTCGACCTTCAAGATACTCGTCTCCTGAACGCAGACAAGAGCACATCCCTCCTCTCGCACATGCAGAGGCGGAAAGAAGAAATGCGGAAGGACATCTCCTTATACCGCTCCATGGAAAGTTCCTCGACCACGCTTAAATCTTCATCTTCCATGAACACAGAGGAACTTGGAAGCTTGAGACTCGCCTATGATCAGGAGCAGAGGGTTTCGGCTTTAACCAGCATGTTGCCCAAAGGTGTGTTTACCCGCACCTGTACGGTGACTGAGGGTAAACACGCCAAGCTTAGCTGTTTCGTCACAGGCCATCCCAAACCTCAGATCATCTGGAGAAAGGATGGGGCGAACATCAGTGAGGGCCGCAGACATGTCATGTATGAGGACCAGGCGGAGAACTTCATCCTCAAGGTGCTCTACTGCAAACAAAGTGATAATGGGCTGTACACCTGCAATGCATCCAACTTGGCTGGACAAACCTATAGCGCTGTGCTAGTGATTGTCAAAGGTACGAATAATGTCTGCTGGTACTTACTGTACTTTATGCACAGTAATTGATCCATCTGCTGTCAGAGTGAGTATGTACATTCAGCCTACACTTGGACCAAAGCAGAAATTATTGCTAATGTGGGGAGTAGTCCTTTTTGGGAGAAGTAAGTTTTCATTTGTGGCTTAAACAACGGGATCCATTTATACTTAGCTGAGTCATGTCTTGTATATGTCTACTCCTGAATGGTTTACGTTTTTGGATTGCTGTGTCTTGGGGGCGGTGTATTTTCCAAAAGATATAGCCAATCAGTAAACAAAAGTGACCAAATAAAAAAACTTTGTGCAATCATAAGCTTAATATTAAAACTACAAGTACAGTGGTTTAATAATGTATCAGTCAGAGAATATCATAATTTTACTGAGGCTGGCACATAAGATTACTGCGTATGTCAGCACAATAATGGCCATGTTAAAATACAGTTGGTTCAAATAAATCACACCAGTCTTTAAATTGTTATTTTATCAACTAATGACAGTCATCTTTGCCTTCCAGCCTAGTCTCTGCTTAGCAAAGTGCTTGCAAGTGTTGGAAGAGGGTGGAGCATTACACCTATTTTCTGCTAGTGATGATTAGTTCACAGTTGTTATGATATCTAGCTGCAAACTCATTTCTCACACCGTAATGTGGGTGACTTTCCAAGTGACGTCTTCAGGTTTGCAGCATTAGTCTATAGCCTAATTATTTGCTAACTACGTTGATATAATAATCCTCACAGGTGTGCACATTTTGTATTTATACAGTTCTAATTTTAGCTAGAAGTAGTGTAGCAATAATGTTTTGCTACCTTGTTCCTGTGCCTTAATCTTGACTCTCATGCCACAGGCACCTTAGAGAAAGGTCACAGAAACTTAGCCGGATACCAGTCCACCATTGCAGTGCAAAGTGCAGTGACGCCCATGTGAAGGGATTAGGAGTGTGAAGTTCATGACATTTAAGGCTGTTTTTTCGTAAACATGTTCAGATTTCAAATGATGGCAAAGCAGAGCCAAAGGCATACTGTACTTTGAGTGCAAATACAAACACATTAAACCTCATATAATGTAAGAAATGCATTTATTTTATTTGATGGTCAGCTTTTTTCTTGCCTTGCTTCATGCTGTTATTTTTTAAGGGTGTTCCCCCCTTAAATGAACCCAATATACATCCATTTTAGGAGACCCAGTCAATATGATCATAACTGCCAGCTAAAAAGAAATTGTCTTCAGTATGCTCACTAATATGTATCCTTGGCAGAGCCAAAGATTCCCTTCAAAAAGAAGCTACAAGATGTCGAGGTGAAGGAAAAGGAAACAGCAACTCTGCAGTGTGAGGTACCAGTGCTGAACACAAAGGCCAGCTGGTTTATGGAGGAGACCCGTCTGGAGGAAAATACCAAGTACCGCATGGATGTTGAGGGGACCCTGCGCCGCCTTACTATTCACAATGTCACCACCAATGATGATGCCGTGTACATCTGTGAGACGAATGAAGGCAGCCGCACCGTGGCCGAACTTACAGTGCTGGGTAAAAGCTCTGAGAGGAAGCTATTGCAACATGGGAGGCCAGAATGGTGATGAATAACCTGGTGCAACGCAAAAGATTCTTCATGTGCTTTTTCTCTGCTCTTTCAGGCAACATCACTAAAAAGCTGCCGAGGAGGACAGTGGTGCCGGTTAGCGATACCGTGATCTTCTGTGTGGAACTGGAGAAACCGGTAGATGATGCATATTGGACCAGGAATGGGGAAAGGCTGAAAGAGGACTCCCGAATTATTATCGCCCGCATTAACAGACAGTACACTCTGACCATTCGTGAATGCACTGCAGAGGACTCGGGTGAGGTGGCCTTCAACGCCCTTGACTGCAAGACATCCACCCGCTTCTCTGTCACAGGTGAATGCATTTGTAAATCAGACAAGTGGTTTCCTACAGTATGTTATTTGCTATTATACTGATGTTAAATTGAATGACGCCACAGCTACTTATGAATTTCTTTAATAATGTTTCTACAGTAAACATAATTGCTTTTGACGTTTAGAGAGAGATTCCATTTGCTGATTAACAATATTATAAACTTTGACCTCAGCACCAAGGAAACATCCCCCAGATCCGCCAGTTGGGCCAGTGGTGCGGAACAAGACAGATTCATCGATCACACTGTGCTGGTCTCCACCAGACAGTGAACGACCTGTGCCCATCACCGGCTATATCATTGAACGTAGGAAGGTGGGAGCCCAAACCTGGGTTAAAGTCACTAGTACGACTCTGTCTAGCACTGAATACACCATCAGCGAAATTTCAGAAGAAGCGAGCTATCAGTTCCGCGTCTCAGCGGTCAATGATTTTGGTCAGAGTGCCTACTTGGAGGTTCCTGGAACGTTTTACCTAGGTGAGAATGAAAGTCTTCATATTTAAACTTAAATAAACTCTTTTAAATCTGTGTGTTCCAGTAAATATTGTTACGTTTATTTGTTCAGAGCCCACAGCATCAGTGAAGACAGGCCTGGTGAACTGCAGTGCACATGTAGGTGAAGAAGCAACCTTCACTGTTGAACTCTCAGCCGTATGTTCCGGCTCCTGGACAATAAATGACAGAATGATCCGCAGTGGATCTGAGTATCTGATCACACGCTCAAAGACCACACACACGCTGGTCATCAGAGAGGTGTCCATGGAACTAAATGGAGCACAGGTCAAGTTTGTAGGTGGCGGATCTCAAAGTGTTTCCACGCTTAGTGTGAAGGGTAAGAAAGGAAACGTTTCTGAAAACTTAAACGGAATAACTTCAACAACATTCCTGATATTTTGTATTGATCTTCTCTAGCCGCAAGCGCACGTTTCACCAATAAGTCTTCTCAGGTGGAGGTGTTTACTTACAGCATGCACTCCTCTGCTCAGATGTACACAGAAGTCTCCGATTCAAGCATTCAGGTGACAACATGCACTTTTTTTATTAAAAATACGTTTTGAGATGCATTGCCCAAAGGGACAAACACCAAATATCTATTAAATCTGTGGACATGATGGGATGTAGTTTTTTTTAAGTTAACCTCTTGTACTGTCTGTGCTTTAGGTTGTTTGGATGAAGAATGGGAAGGAGCTGAGGATGGGTAAAAAATATGAAGCCACAAGTGTGGAGCGTAAACGCATACTGACAGTCCACAACGTTGACCGTGAAGACGTGGGCATCTATGAATGCATGTGTGATGGAGATAAAATGTCTGTCCAGCTTGCCCTTAAAGGTGAAACAAGCCGCTACAGTTTCTGATGTTGATTTATCTTATGGATTTTTAGCCTGTATATAAATTTCAGGCCTGAACAAATTATATTTACAATTAATTAACATACATGAAATTGGAACAAATTTAAACTGTGCTTATAGTGTAGAGCCTATCTTGCCAAATAATAGGAGAGAAATACACAGTGATGTATGCGGTTTGCAATTACAATCAGTGCTGAGTAGTGAGTGCTTAGCCCAGCACAGAAAGTTCAACAGGATGTGTTGGAGGGTGTATTTGTCAGGTAACAGATCTCATGCACTTTCAGGTATCATATTCAGTATATTTTGGGATGTGATGAGTATTTGTGACATTAGACTTGGATATACTGTTAGACTTGGATATACTGCCAGTTCCTGTCTAAATACATGTAAATCAGAAGAGTTTGGGTTGTCACATTTGTAATATAACATTTTTCACTGTCAAGTTATATACAAATAGACAACGGATGTCACTGTTTCTTACGCCATGTTTAATAATATGTGTATTTTCTCTACCTCATCATGTTAAAATCAGATAGGTGTGGCATCTAATTCTCCGTTTTCCTGTAATAGAAGAACCAGCCAAGTTTGTTAACAAGCCGAGGGCTCAGCCGCAAGAGAGTGATGCTCTGGTGGGCGACGTGGTGTTGAGCTGTGATGTTGCTACTCCCGGAACTGCTGTTGTGTGGAAAAAAGAACAGATAGAAATAATGGAGGACAAGAGGACAACTTTTATATCTCAGGGGACACAAAGGAAGCTGGTCATCAGGGGTGCCAAGCAGAGCGATGAAGGACACTACTCGTGTGAGACGGCAGAGGACAAAATGACATTCCTGGTCAAGATAAAAGGTAAGACTATGCGCTAATTAGTCTTAAACTAAAAATTCAAACGAGCAGGATTAATCAGACATGCCACAACACCTAATTAATGTCATAACTTTAGCTTCACTGTTCAAAAAACCATAAATACTCTTACAGCTAATGAATGATTTAATAAGTGAAATTAAAAGTTATACCAGCCTTGTATAAGTTATGTAAAAGTTTAGCATGTCATTTATTATGCCAGTGTCAAATCTTACTGAGGACAGTAATGGTCATGCTAAAGGTATAGCTGTTTTCTGAGTACCTAATGTTATGTAGTTATAAAAGGAAAACGCAATAACAGACAATTATAGATTAGTCTCACTTATAGGTTATTTAAATTTGCATGTATTATTAAGCCAGTATGTTTTTGTTTATTTTGGAGATGATTGAGGTCTTTTTGCAGTCCTTAACTGTATCCTTTCTGATGTTTCACTAAAACAATGAATGTCCTCTTTAGAAACACGTGCTGCTTTCTCCAACAAAGACTCTTATCAGAAGGAGGTGAAGGTTTCAACTTCCCAACTGGCCACACTGAGCTGTGAAGTTTCTGATGCAAAAACTGAAGTGAAATGGTTTAAGGATGGCCAGCAGTTGATTTCCAGTAAGACTGTCCACATGGAGTCGAAGGGCAAGAGCCGTCAGCTGGTACTAGAGAATGTGGAAAAGAAGGATGCTGGAGAATATACCTGTGAAGCTGGAAATGAAAAGCTGGTCTTTAGGATTCGGTTGGAAGGTAAGAACCACATGCTAGTGTTTTGGCTTTTTTAAGGTTGCAATGACTCAATCAACCATGACTAAACCCATGTTTACATAAAAATAAATGCAGTTTCTGATACTGTATTTCTACTGTAAATCTTTACATCTGCCCCAGACATTCAAGCCACCTTCTCCAACAAGGACTCCTACCAGAAGGAGGTTAGAGTAGCAGTTGCCCAGAAGGCCACTCTGAGCTGTGAGGTTTCTGACCCCAAGACTGAGGTGAAATGGTTCAAGGATGGCAAGCAGTTGAGCTCCAGTAAGACTCTTAACATGGAGTCAAAGGGCAAGAGTCGCCAGCTGCTGCTGGAGAATGTGGAGAAGAAGGATGCTGGAGAATATTCTTGTGAAATTGGAAATGAAAAGCTGGTCTTTAAGATTTGTGTGGAAGGTAAGAACACCATGTCAGTGATTTGGTGTTTTTTTTTTTTAAGGTTCCAGTCACTCAATCAAACATGTGCAACTACTAAATCTAGATTCTGAGACTATTCCTAAATTTTAATTTCTGCGCCAGACATTCAAGCTACCTTCTCCAACAAGGACTCTTATCAGAAGGAAGTGAAGGTTTCAGCATCCCAAAAGGCCACACTGAGCTGTGAAGTTTCTGATGCAAAAACTGAAGTGAAATGGTTCAAGGATGGCACGCAGTTGAGCTCCAGTAAGACTGTCCACATGGAGTCGAAGGGCAAAAGCCGCCAACTGGTGCTGGAGAATGTGGAGAAGAAGGATGCTGGAGAATATACCTGTGAAGCTGGAAAAGAGAAGCTTGCCTTTAAAATTCAAGTAACAGGTATGTCCTTGTGCTTGTCTGTTGGGTTGAACAAAAAAGTTTGATATATGCATTGCCTCGCTAGATTTTATTAAAGGTGTCTTCAAGAAGGGGTTCATGACAAGTAGAAGAATTGATTGCCCATTTCAGTGGTACAGAACCAAAAACAGATTACTGTCTGCAATGTAATTAGCTGTTTTGTGGATTTATTTACAGTTTTATTTTGTATACCTAATTTCATAAGCATTTAGTGTTTCCTGTATCTACATAATTTCATGCAATCTTGAATTATATATTGACTAAGAGAATAATGTTTTCTCATATTGTCCATTGCCCAAACAGACATTCAAGCTGCCTTCTCCAACAAAGACTCTTATCAGAAGGAGGTGAAGGTTTCAACCTCCCAAAAGGCCACACTGAGCTGTGAAGTTTCTGATGCAAAAACGGAAGTGAAATGGTTCAAGGATGGCAAGCAGTTGATTTCCAGTAAGACTGTCCACATGGAGTCGAAGGGCAAAAGCCGCCAACTGGTGCTGGATAATGTGGAGAAGAAGGATGCTGGAGAATATACATGTGAAGCTGGAAATGAGAAACTTGCCTTTAAAATTCAAGCGACAGGTATGTCCTTGTGCTTCTCTGTTGGGCTGAACCAAAGAGTTTGTTTAATGCATTGCTTCACAAAATTGTAATAATATGTTTTCAAGAAGAGGTACAATGACAAGTAGAAGAATGTGTTGCCTATTTCAATGGTACAGAACCAAAAACAAGTTATATTATATTTTGTGGATTCATTTACAGTTTATTTTATATTCCTAATTTCTTTAGCATCTAGCCTTTTTTGTATCTGTTGTATATAATCTTGAGAGATATATTTACTCAAAGCATACTGATTTCTCATATTCTCCATTGCGCAAACAGAAGTTCAAGCTGCCTTTACCAACAAAGACTCCTATCAGAAGGAAGTCAAAGTAACTGCTTCCCAAAAAGCCACACTGAGCTGTGAAGTTACTGACCTTAAGACCGAGGTGAAATGGTTCAAGGATGGCAAGCAGTTGAGCACCAGTAAGACTGTCCTTATGGAGTCTAAAGGCAAGAGCCGCCAGCTTGTGCTGGAAAATGTGGAGAAGAAGGATGCTGGAGAATATACTTGTGAAGTTGGAAATGAGAAACTTGCCTTTAAAATTCAGGTGACAGGTATGGGAACATCCTTGTGTTTGTATTTTGATTGTCGTAACCATTCAGTCTTTGATGATGTCTATGACTTTAATTAAAATATTTACTCAAAGAATACGGTTTTATAATATTGGATCCATGTTACACGCCCATTGCCCAATTAGATATTCAAGCCGCCTTCACCAACAAGGACTCCTATCAGAAGGAAGTCAAAGTAACTGCTTCCCAAAAAGCCACACTGAGCTGTGAGGTTTCTGACCTCAAGACTGAGGTGAAATGGTTCAAGGATGGCAAGCAGTTGAGCACCAGTAAGACTGTTCACATGGAGTCAAAGGGCAAGAGCCGTCAGCTGGTGCTGGAGAATGTGGAAAAGAAGGATGCTGGAGAATATACCTGTGAAGTTAGGAACGAAAAGCTGCCATTTAAGATTCAGGTGACAGGTATGGACACCATCTTGGTTCTGTGCATCTTAACAGACTTCTTTGGGTTATTTAAAAGCTGCTAAGAAAATATTTCTTGTCTCTTGTCATATTCAATGTAACTCCAACCCTACTGTTAATTTTCACTGTAAATAGGCAAACTCTCTCAATTAAGTAAACTCTCTTCTTAGAGCTCAAAGCTGCCTTCACCAACAAAGACTCTTATCAGAAGGAAGTGAAGGTTTCAGCCTCCCAGAAAGCCACACTGAGCTGTGAAGTTTCTGACGCCAAGACTGAGGTGAAATGGTTCAAGGACGGCAAGCAGTTGAGCTCCAGTAAGACTGTCCACATGGAGTCAAAGGGCAAGACCCGCCAACTGGTGCTGGAGAATGTGGAGAAGAAGGATGCTGGAGAATATACCTGTGAAGTTGGGAATGAGAAACTTCTCTTCAAGATCCAGATGGAAGGTACAATTTTCTTGCACATTATAATAAATCCACATACTTGTCACATGGTCACAATTCAGTTATTATTTCCTACTTTTTTCTCAGATGTTTCTACCAAATTCCAGAAGACATCCATAACAAAAGAAACTGTGATGGTCGAGTCAACAGAAAAGGTTGTTTTAAAAACAGTGGTGATGTCAGAGAGTTGTAGTGTTAAGTGGTTCAAGGATGGAATAGAGCTGAAAGACGGATCGAAGTATGAGATGAAACAGGAAGGTTGCTCACGTGTCCTCATCGTTAAATCGTCTGAATCTAAAGACAGCGGCACCTTCTTTTGTCAGACGGCTGATGACAAGGTTGAGTTCAAGGTTCAGGTCAAAGGTAAAAGCTAATTTTAAAGTATTAAAAAATGTTTTAAGGTGTTGATAATCTCTCAAGGTCAGATGTGTTCATTTTATCAGTTTTTATAATTCTTTATTGCATTTTGTTTTCAATTTAATTAATGCTTATATGCACATCTGGAGTTTTTAAAGTAAATTGTGTTGGATATGATTCCACTTAATAAATCTAACTGGCAAAATGTGATTTAATTTTTATCCCCCATCTATGCCCTGCAGATGCACCTTTAAAGTTTGTGGTGCCTTTGCAGCCAGTGTCTGCAGTACAGGAAAGCACCATGACACTTTCCTGCAGTCTCAACAAAGCCTCAAGTAGTGTCCTCTGGAAGCATAACGGCAAAGAAATCAAATCAGGTGGCAGATTCAGCATCCGCACCGATGGCACCAACTGCATCTTGACTGTCTCCACCGTGGCACAGGAGGATGAAGGGGAGTACAGCTGCGAATGCAAAGATGACAAGACCTCCACCAAAGTCACTACTAAAGGTACAAAAAATTAGTGTCTATTCTCATCAAAATGAACCAAACCAACTCATTAAGCTCGTTTTAAGAGATAGACATTTTCACTTTTCAATCTAATTTCCCACAGCCCCACGTCTGGTGAGGTTCACTACCAAGCTGAACAATGTTGTTGCAAATGAAGGCAAAGATGCCATCTTTAAATGCTCCATCACACCAGCCGATGCAAGTGTCAGATGGCTGCGTAATGACATTCCTATTTCAGCTAGTCCCAAATTTAAGATCGCTCATGGGGGAAGCAGCCATTCCCTTACCATCACAGCTGTCACTCAGGAGGATGCAGGAGAGATCAGTATCGATGCTGAGGGGAAAGTGTGCAAAGCCACACTCCAAGTACAACGTAAGTATAAGTGACAGATACTATATGTAATCATAACGCAACAGTGTCAGGATGCACACACAGACTACCTGTTTCTCAATACAAATGCATCTGTCATTTTGCAGAGATTCCTGTCACCTTTAAGACGAAGCTTGCAGATGTGACTGTGACTGAGCAGGACACGGTTCGTTTGGAAGTGGAGCTGAGTAAACCCTCAAAAGATGTGAAATGGATGAAGAATGGTGTGATACTACAGCAAGGAGGAAATATGGAGATCCATGTGGATGGTGCCAAGCAGGCTCTGGTCCTCAAGAGTGTGGCATATGCTGACAGAGGACATTACTCATGTGAAACCCTAGATGACAAGACCCAGGCCAAACTGACAGTGGAGAGTATGGATTCCTTCATTATGTTACTCTATTCCAGAGTTACTCTTTCGATCGTTATATTTTATGATTAAAATAAACAGGAAATTCCAAAAGTACTTAATCTATGAATTGCCAATGTTTTTTTTTCTACCATTCAGTTAAGAAGATTCAAATAGTAAAAGGCCTAAAAGAGATTAAAGTGCAAGAAAAAGAGACCATTACTATGGAAGTGGAGCTCAGCAAGGCTGATGTAGAAGGTTCCTGGAGCAAGGATGCAAAGAAACTAAAGGCAGGACCCAATATCATCATTACAGCACTGGCTAACAAGCACTGCTTGACTATGTCCCAGCTGAAGATAAGTGATGGTGGAACTATTACTTTCCAAGCTGAGAATGCCCATACTTCTGGCAAACTAATTGTTACAGGTGAGTGTGTATATTAGTGGTCTTCAAGTTTAAGCCTGAATTGCAAGATTCATTAATTCTAAAATCTATATACAACAATTACAACTCTAAATATTGGCATTGTGTACAGAACCTCCTGCAAAGATCCTCAAACCTCTAGGGGATATCAGTTCTCCTGAAAAGGAGAAAGTCACTTTTGAATGTGAGGTGTCAAGAGCAAATGCTGATGTAAAGTGGTTTAAGGTACGAGTATTTATTTCAGAATGGTTACAAATTAATTATGTAGTAACAACTTGCAAAATAATTTGACAAAAGGAAAAAACTAAATGTGTCATTATTTCTCCATCAGGATGATGAGGAACTAAAGCCAGGAAAGAAATATGGCATCCATTCCCAGGCCAACAAGCGCACCCTTATTATCAACAAATGTGTATATGAAGACCAGGGCCAGTATTTATGTAGAACGACAGATGACAATACTTCGGCCAAGCTTACTGTTCACGGTAAAGATCAACGAATTCTAAGTGGGACATTCAATGACAGCTGAACTCAAGCATTTGGTAGTGTCGCTTTAATAAATGTTTGCATTTGAACTCTTGCAGCCAGAGATATTAAAATTGTCAAGCCACTTCAGGACATAGAGGTGACAGAGAAGGAGAGTGCAACATTTGTCTGTGAGGTCTCCCACGATGAGGTTGAGGCTCAGTGGCACAAAGGAGACGCCAAACTCAAAGCCGGAGACAACATAAAAATAAGGCAGGAGGGTGAGTTGAACAAAATGTACTTTGATTGCTTCTTAGATTGAGGAACATGCAGCACAGTACGGCAGTATATAGTTTTATTTGAAATGCAACCAGTTGCTTTTATTTTCTCTGTTCACAAAATGCAAAAAAATCTGCACCAAGAGACAGATTAATAGTTGTTAAATTCATTTAATATTCTCTTTCTTAGGAAGAACATACATTCTGCTCTTCAAATCTGTAAAGGCTGAGGACGCAGGTGAAATAAAGTTCAAAGTTGAGAAGGCCTCTTCAGCAGCTAAACTGAAGGTTAAAGGTTCGTTGTCGTGTCTGTCATTTCTGCATGCCTTTTGCATTTAGTGTTAAGACTAATGAACTGCAGCCTGGGCTGTGTAGGATTTCTAAGATTTTCTAACAGATCAGTAGATCCCCTAAGCTCCCTTATAATCATTACAGAACTGCCTGTCAGATTTGTGAAGAAACTGAGAGACAAAATCGCCATGTACAAACACCGCGCATACTTAGAATGTCAGGTGTCACGGGCCAACGCTAATGTCACGTGGTACAAGAACAAGTCAGAGATCAAAGCCGACAAGAAGCATGAGATCACCAGTGAGGACATCTACAGGAAGCTCACCATCATGGACGTGGACTCAGATGATGAGGATACATACATGTGTGATGCCATTGATGATAAGACTTCATGTCAGCTACTAGTTGAGGGTAAAAAACATTTCCATTGTGTTTTAAAAAAACATTTTTTAGGATGAACAGAGCACAACCATACATTGCAAACTAAAACATGTTTGAAATTGACAGTAAAAAGTTTGTAGAAAATGTGATGGCATGTTGCTAATTACATGATAACAGTTTGTAGATCAATTTTTGATTGATCTGCAACAGACAAGAATGAGCGTTGTATGCAATTTTAACCACATAGGGTCAAATTTATGCTTGCTTACAATTTAAAGTGCTGTTATGTGAATTTACCTTCCGTGCATTTTAGTTAAATGCAGTTTTATTGGGTGCGTCTTCTTAAGTCTTTTTAAAGATTTGCACTACATTTTTGATATAGCCAAGTCTTGACACAGCACTATATGATCTCATCACAACCTTCAGAGCAGGCTATCAGCATAGTACGGGAGCTGAGTTCTGTGGAGGTGACCGAGCCGTTTGCTGCCCACTTTGAGGTGGAAGTCAGCGTTGAGACAGTCAAGCCAGTGAAATGGACGCTAAATGGGGAACAGCTGAAGGAGAGTGCAGATATCGAGATGGAGAAGGAGGGAACCATGCACCGCCTCACTTTTAAGAAGACCAAGGCTTCCATGTCAGGCCCGGTACAGTTCACTGCCGGAAAGAGCAAATCAACAGCTGAGCTCAAAGTGAAAGGTTAGAAACTTGATTTTGCAAAATAGCCACACCAAAAGAAGTCTAATGAGTATCTAATAATTCTGATTGGATAGTTTTTGATTATAATGCATGAGAAAATTCCTACATAAACTGAAAGGTGTATATTTGTTTACTACAGATGAAATGCAATGTTCGTAGTCGTTTTGTGCACTTTTGTGTTTGCTATCAAAACTGCTCGTATCACTCCTCAGAGCGTCCTATTGAAGTCCTGGAGCCTCTTAAAAATGTGTCAGCCAAGGAGAAGACTTCCACCACACTATGCTGCAAGTTCTCTGCCGCACCAAAAGAAATACGGTGGTTTAAGGGTCAAACCGCTTTGGAGCCTTCTAGCAAATACAGCATGAAGCAAAAGGACGCTATTGTGCAGTTGATCATACAAGCTTTGAGTGCAGAGGACTCTGGAGAGTATCGCTGTCAGGTTGGGGTCTGTGAGAGCAAAGCTGTTCTCAAAGTAGAAGGTAATGTCACAAAGAAGGCATTCGAAGCATGTTGTTTCAAATTGCATCCCCTTTATACATCCAACCCGCTGGGGTTAGGGTTGCTTGTTAGAGCTTTGCTTTGACTATACCAAGCACTCATTATATAGGTGCTGTTGGTATAATAAATGCCGCTCTGATCATGCTCTTTGATGTTTATTTTTCTGACATAAATAGTCCGTAAAATCCAGATCACCAAACATCTCACAGATGTGGAGGTGGATGAAGATGGTGATGCTGTGTTTACCTGTGAAGTTAACTATGCTGATGAAGAGGTCCAATGGACACTCAATGACAAGCCGCTCTTCAACAATGAGGTCAATGGCATCACTCATGTGGATAAGACCCATACACTCAACCTCAAGAACTTAGCACCTGAAGATGGCGGAAAGGTGTCATTCAGCATCCGGGATGTGAAAGAAACGGTCTGTCTAAAAGTCAAAGGTGGGGTTGTATGATGATATTACTGATTTCACAGATATGCTTTGAATGTGAAGGATAAAGACTTTTTTGACCAGGTTTTGGCTTCATGCATTTTTTTTTTTAATCGACATCCAGAGAAGAAAGCCATCTTCCTAAAGTTGCTGGATGATGTCGTAGCAGAGGAGAAGGGTACAGTTACTCTTAAATGTGAAGCCTCAAAGCCCAGAGTGGCCCCTGTGTGGCGCAAAGATGGAACAGTCCTGTCAGCAGGGAAAAAGTATGAGCTCCTCCATGATGGTAAGACCTTGGGACTTACTATCCATGATGTCACACAAGCTGACGCTGGAGAGTACAGCTGTGATCTTGGCACAGACCTCTCTAAGTCCAAGGTCACTGTTAGAGGTATGACAACAAACTTATGTAGTACTGTGCTACAGTGACCCTGTAGTGTCATTTTGGTGTAGTTTTATCATATATGTTTTTGGTGTTTTTCAACGTTGTCTTTTCTGTTGACCCCAGATATTCACATTGGTATCACCAAGCGTCTTAAATCAGTAGAGGCCAAAGCAGGTGAAAACTGCACATTCGAGTGCATCTTGTCCCGAGAAAGTTCAGAGAGGTGCACCTGGAGCCTAAAAAGCCAACCTGTCACTGATGGAGGCCGTTTCCAGATAAGCAGCAAAGGGCGCAAGTACACCTTAACAATCAAAGCTGTCTCAGCTTCTGATTCCGGTGAGGTGGTCTTCACTCTCAAAGATTTGAGCTCAAAGGCATCACTTACTGTTGAGGGTAAGCAGGACATGCAATGAATAGCATTTTAGGTTTTACACAAATACGGTTTTGCTTCATGAAGGTGTATCTTATTTTTGGGAGCCAGGTGAAGCTCCTTACATATCTAAAGAGCTTCAAGGTGTCAGTGCCAAAATTGGTGAAGATGCCACGTTCTCCTGTGAGCTTTCTCAATCTGGACTGGAAGTGAAGTGGTCAAAGGAAGGCAAGTCTATTAGAAAAAGCCAAAAATATGAAATCAGCCAGGAGCAGGCGCTCGTAAAGCTGACAATCCGCAACGTCACTGAAAAAGACTCTGGAGAATACAGCTGTGAGATCACCGGTGGTCCAACTTCCAAGGCTAAGCTGGAGATCAAAGGCAAGAATTAAAAAAATTATGGTTTAAATTCTGTCATTCTTTCATAAAATCCTCTAAAAGCGAGATATATTTAGTTTACTATTTTATCCCCTCTGTAGAACTGGCCAACAAATTCATTCGTGAGCTAAAGGATGCCACTGCAGAAGAGAAGAGTGCTGTCTCCTTTGAATGTGAGACAGCCCAACCTGCATCTAAAGTCACCTGGCTGAGAGGAACAAAGGAGATCAGGGCTGGAGGAAGGTATGACCTTACGCAAAACGGAACTGTCCTCGTTCTCAAAGTGAAGGATCTGGAGAAGAGTGACAGTGAGGTGTACACCTGTGACATTGGCTCTACGAAGAGTACAGCCAAATTGACGGTGAAAGGTAAGAACCAGGCTTTCTCAGAAAAATACTCCCTTTAACACAGAAATCTCTCTTTCTTAGTGTCTGTAGCAATGTATTACCCTTAGCTAGAAAATAATAACTTGAAGCTAGAGAATTTTAGATTAGATTCTTAAATAGATACTGTTTTTTATGTTTAAAGCTTTGATGTACCATGTTTTTTGATATCTTGCTTCACTTTTCGGTTCCTTTGTGGTGATGTTATTGCCAGGCATTTTGGTGATAGTCTCATGCATTTCTGTGTCAGCAGATGATCACATCAGTTCAGAGAACTGGTACTTTTATGTTGCACTTTTACAATAATGTTGGTACTTTACACGTCTTTTAGATTCTTAGCAAGTCTGTTTAGTGAAAATGTGGTTAAATTTGGTCTTTTATTTCTGGTTTATTCCGTGTTCTTAGTTGTTTAACAGCATGATAGAACATTTCATTAATTTATTTGGGTCCACACTTTGTACCATTCGCACTCTAGTCTTAGTTATTTAAATTTAATTTAGGTTTTATTGGGCAGAATGTTAGTTTTATAAAGACGCTGTTTTGTGATTTCAGTGGATGTCTTTCAACAGTCTGTCAAGTTGTCAAATGTTTGTCTCGTTTTGTAAGATTCAGTCTTGTCTGGAATTTGTTTGTGTAAAATATGTATTTATGTAGTCCTACTGTAGTGCAATGGATGTGTTGGAACTGTTTTGGTGCTTCATTTAATATTTCAGTGATTATAGAACATTTTGATGACCCTAATGATGTCAAGATATTATACATGAAATAACACAGATGTTGGCTTGTCCTAGCTTTAGTTTCATATATTCACCATCTTCCATCATATCGTTGGGTTGCCAAAACTATAGAGAAGAATTTTAATTCTATGATGCTTGTTTGTTCTCCAGTGGTGCCTGCTAGTTTTAAGGGTCAGATGAAGAACCAGCAGGTTACTGAAGGTGGGAAAGTTTTACTTTCCTGTGAGCTCTCAAAACCTGGCTGCCAAGTGCAATGGAAGAAGGGAACGGAAAGCCTGAAACATGGGGGAAGATTTCAGATAATGCAGAGGGACACCATGTGTGAGCTACAGATTTCAGACTTAGTGCCTGAAGACAGTGGAGACTATACCTGTGATTGTGGAAACGAAAAAACAACAGCAAATGTTGTTGTCAGTGGTATGGATAAAAGCTTATCAATTTACATGCATCCATGTATTTATTTTTGCTTTAATTTATTTTAGCGCTAAAGTGTGAAGCACGTCTAGTCAAGAAACTGTACTACTTTTTATACTCCTTTAATTTATGTCATCACATAACTGCTCTTCAGCATTAACGACAGTCTTCAAACGTGAACTACAAAGCCAAGAGTGTGACACAGGGGACAGCGTTACTCTTCATTGTGAACTCTCAAAGCCTGAAGTTCCTGTAGTTTGGAAAAAAGGAATGCAGGTGCTGCAATCTGGTGAAAAGTACCTCATCATGCAAGATGGGGCTACTATTGAGTTGAAGATCACTGACCTCAGACCTGAAGATGCTGGACAATACACATGTGTGTGTGGTGACACAAAGACTACAGCAAGCATTAAAATCAAGGGTACGCAATTCATTCGGTCTCTTAAATGTTTTATTTTTTCATATTCACTCTTTAGTAAGTACAAAGACTTTAGTCGCTTATTAACAGATATATCTTAGCATTACTACAGTAGCTTAAGTAGATTAGCTTCACTAATACAAATATCTGTTAATCTTGTCTTGTAAGATGTTCAGTTTTTGTGATTTTTGTCAGTTTTCTGTCTTGTAAATGTCCCTTGTTTTTGTTTGGTAGGTTTTCAAATGTCTTGTCATGTTGTGCATTTACATTTTTCTAAAGTGCATTATACTAACAACCTGTTGGAACATCCAATTGCTTCTTAGCATTGATCTTCAAAAGAGAACTACAAAACCAGGAGTGTCAAGAGGCAGACAGTGTTACTCTTCAGTGTGAGCTTTCCAAACCAGGAGTGCCTGTGGTTTGGAGGAAAGGAACACAAGTGATCCATTCTGGAGAGAAATACCACATAAAGCAAGTTGGCTCTGTTTTTGAACTGAAGATCCCTGATGTCAAACCTGAAGATGCTGGAGTCTATAGTTGTGATTGTGGGTTTATCAAGACCTCATCTACCATTACCGTCAATGGTAGGAATGACATCTTTTGTTGAATTGTGATTAAACGTATGGTATTACATATCGCATAACACTCCTCTATTGTGACCTGAAGCTGATCAAGGATGTTACTTATTACTCTAATGCTTCTGTTTTTGAAAAAAAATGCTGGATTCATGTCCACTTCAAATCCAGAAAACTAGACAAGAACGAAAATACTCCTTGAAAACTTAAGTCCAGTTCTCGGATGTTGTCCTGAGTCATTTGTGTAACATGGTTCCAACATCTTTTCATGGTTCCTCAGCACTACCAGTGGTCTTCACACATGAGCTGCAAAACCTGGAGTGTGACGAAGGAGGCAGCGCTACTCTGTCCTGTGAGATTTCCAAACCTGGTGTTCCTGTGCATTGGAAAAAAGGAAGCCATGTTATTCAGTCTGGAGGAAAGTACGTCATCAGGCAGATTGCCTCGAAGGTGGAGCTGAAGATCACAGATCTCAAACCTGAAGATGAAGGAGACTACACATGTGTATGTGGAGACAAGGCAACAACAGCCCATATGAAGATCAAGGGTATGAATGATTCTCATACTTTCTGGGATTTTTTTAACCATTAATCAGTGTACTATTATCGCTTGCTTGTTTGGTGTTGGTGTACGCTGTTGCGCAGTGCTGTTAGTCATTTTATTTGTAGCCTTTGTCAAGTGTCCACTGATATCCTACAGAAGTGAACAATATGAATTTGTTAGTTTAAGGTATGTGGCACAAAATTATGCCATTTTTTGATTGGGAACAGAATAATTGTGCATATGCTTAAATATAACATAGTATGACAGACATCTGTTTTGGTATTGCCTTAAACTTTTTCTTTATCGCTGTCTGTCCGTTTCTTCTAGCTTGAAGCTTCTTTAGTTTAGTGTGGTTCATACATTATCTGAAAAAGAGATATGGGTTTGAGGTTTCAGCACTAGTCTGACTTGAGTTAACATATCGGTGTTCTACTTGCTACAGAACTTGCACGTGTTCCCAGCTTTGGAGACTTCTTTGAGATTTCATTGTCTGTGATTCCGTCTGCTAAATGTTTTTTGTCACAGTTCTGAAGGCCCAGACACCCTTATACGAACCAGGACTTCAAAACCTGGCTACTGAGCAGGGGGCATCAGCCGATGGTACAGAACAAATGTGCGGAATGACTGTCCGTGCTTTGTTTTCTTGGTCAGCAGCTTGACTTCTTGTTGGCCGTGCTATCTGTCAGTCAGAAATCAGTCAGGCTTTCATTTGGTCAACATGCATGACTGCTTCTGTAAAATAAGGATGTCTGCTTGTTCCGACTTTGCCACTATTGTCCAACATGGCTGACATGGGCGTTGCTATTAGTTTTTTACGATTTTGGCCAAAGGTTGGAGTTTACATGAATGTGTCTTTTGTCACAGCTCTAAAGTTCCTCCGTTCTTCTGCTGCCCTTGAATCAGACATCCAGAAGCAGAAGAAAGAGAAACAGTCAGAGCTCAGTGGTATGAAACTGATATCTATTTTCTTGCCTGTCGTGCAGCACGTTTTTGCTCTAATGGAAAAGTGAATCCCAGTCAAAATGTTCAGTATTGCCTTCTATTAAATGGGAAAGCATGGCCACACATCCGTTTTTGCATTATGATATTGTTTTTGAGCACTCTTTGTTGTGGTGTCTCTTTTTTTTTGCTGACAAATATTTAAACTTTTCAACCATGCAACAAAAATCCTTTGGATACTCTTTTTTCTTTTTTTTTTTTTTACATTTTCAGAACTGTTGCTCCTACTTTTATAAGCAAAATAACAGTTCATCTTTTATGTTTTAAAAAAGTTCTTTGCATAATTAAAAGTGAAGTATTTGTTGCTAATCTGAATTTGTTTAATTTTTGTTTAACTTGTATTCTATCACTTGAAAATTAATGGCTATTGATGCATTTTTCTCCTTCAACTTTCCGTGCGCCACGGCTTGTTCTAATAACATACAGTGAATATTTTTAATGGTTGACTCTAGAGTGTTATCTGTTTTCCACATGCAATGCACAAAGGTGAGGAGGACAGAAGTGGCTGATGGTTGTAGGAAACAGTTCAGCTACACTCAGATGATATTTAACTTTGTTAGTGCACTTGGTTCAGTGAAAGTAGCTGGTTTAGGAACATTAGTTGTGTTGCTTTGATTGTTCAGAAAATCTAGGCTGTTGATGTTTTAACAAAAATATGTCTATATTTTTAAGCTGTTTGTAGTTGCATTCTCCAATTTTTCAGCCAGGAGCCATTCTCTCTGCTCCCACACATTTGACTGTTTGTTATTATGTAGACTTTTTTTTTTTTTATAATTGCAGGCTGGTTTTTTGTGATTTTTCATTTTAAACCTAGTTTCATTTCAAACATTTAGTTTGATTTGTATCTCTGAATTTAACACTTTGCAGTTTTAAGCTGTATGAAATCATCAAGAACTCATCATGTCACCAGTCTTGATGTTATTTTCTTAAAAACGGACTGCTTTAAATGGCTATGTGAAACAGAAAAGTGTTTTCCTTTAAATAATCTCATTGGTTTTGATAATAAATAGTCTTATGTTCTCGTAACAACATTCATTAGTAGTTTAGAAAGGAATATTACAAAGCTAAGATGTTTTGCCTGTAGGAGTTATTGGGCGGGTCTAAATCGGAGCTCGGTGATGCAATGAAGCCACCTAAAACTGCCCCTCCAGCAAAACTATAAGGGCTGTGTTTGACTTGAAGCAGCACTGACTGACTGAGGTGTGACATCAGTACAGTGAGAACTATAGAGAGCAGACGCTCGTTATGCTTTGAATCCCTCTTGCAGTACTTTGATGTCAAACACTGATCGTTCTGTGGTGTGACAAACTCAGAACACACATACTTTTTTTAATAATATATAAAGTTGGGGGTAATGTAATGAGTTAAGCCATTAGAGAAGAATGTTTTACTTCTATGAGTGGCAGAATTTTGTAGGCAAAGTATAAATCCCACAAGATCCAGTTTCTGGTTCAACAGATGTTCCTAATTCTTCAGCGTTACCGCTGGTCTTCAAGCATGAGCTACAGAACCAAGAGCATCAAGAAGGGAGAGAGAGTGAACCCTCTACAAGAATTAAAAAGTTTCCTTTTTCTGATCTAAAAACATTGCACTTTAATAATCTCTTCATTTAAGTTAGGGTGTAGTACGGGGTATGGGCTGGTCTAGTGTAATAAGCTGTTTGTCTAGCTTATAGTTTTTCCATTTGCATCATGGTGGTTGTTTTTGCTTAAAATCTCTCAAGGTGGTAAAATTGTAAGTTAAGCTCTTGCAGAAAAATGTTTTACTTCTATCAGTGGAAGAATTTTTTTGGCAAAGTATTAATCCAGATCCAGTTTCTGGTTGAACAAATTTTCCTAATTCTTCAGCGTTACCGGTGGTCTTCAAGCGTGAGCTACAGAACCAAGAGCTTCAAGAAGGGGAGAGTTTAACTTTGCGCTGTGAACTTTCAAAACCTGGAGCACCTGTGGTTTGGAGAAAAGGAACAGAGGTGATCAGTTCTGGAGAAAAGTACATCATGAAGCAAGTTAGCTCTACGGTTGAGCTAAAGATCAATGATGTTAAACCTGAAGATGCTGGAGACTATTTTTGTGATTGTGGAGATAACATCTCCACTGCTAACATCAAAGTCAATGGTAGGACTTGTCTTTTATTTGAACAGTACAGTTAGTGTTGGAACGTGTATAGAGCTCTGTATATTGGCTTATTCTAGTGTACCAGGTTATTTGTCTAGTCTTTAATTTGGCCATTTGCATCCTCTTAGAATGTGGTAAAAAATGTAAATTAAGTCATGAATGTTTTACATTTATAAGTGGAAAGACTACTTTTGATGCAAAGTGTAAAATTAATCCTACAAGACCTGTACCTGGTTCAACAACTTTGCCTAATTCCTCAGCATTACCAGTGGTCTTCAAACGTGAACTACAGAACCAAGAGCTTCAGGAAGGGGATCGTGTCACTTTGCGCTGTGAAGTCTCAAAACCGAAAGTTCCTGTGGTTTGGAGGAAAGGAACACAGGTGATACATTCTAGAGGAAAGTACCTCATCAAGCAAGTTGGCTCTACTGTTGAGCTGAAGATCACTGATGTCAAACCTGAAGATGCTGGAGATTATGTTTGTGATTGCGGAGACAGCATGACAACTGCCAACGTCAAGGTTAACGGTAGGAGAAAACCAACAGCTTAATGAATTTTTCCATCATTCCATGGTTGTAAAGTGCAAATGATTCCCCAAATTAATATGAAGTTTAGGCCAAATCGGAAAAAAATATTTATTTACGTCATCTGTATATGCGAAACTAAATCTCTGGCACCTCATACCACTTTTTGAATTGTCAGCTCTTCCAGTCACCTTTACAAGAGAGCTTAAAAACCAGACAGCTACTGAAGGAGAAAGCATCATCTTCCAGTGTGAGCTCTCCAGACTTGGAGTTCCTGTTGTTTGGAGGAAAGGGATGCAGGTGATCCATTCTGGAGGAAAATACCTCCTCACGCAAGTTGGCTCTACTGTTGAGCTGAAAATCACTGATGTCAAACCTGAAGATGCTGGAGACTATGCTTGTGATTGTGGAGACAGCATTACCACAGCCAATGTCGAGATTAATGGTAGGAGAAGAACAACTGCTTCTTGAATTTTTCCATTATTCTAATCCATCTTTGACCTGCATTTATCCTGTGTGTGAAGTATTAATGCTTTCCACAGCTTATTATGAAGATAAATCTAAAGAAAGACATTTTGTTGTATCCTCTCAGTATTCTATAATGTTTGTTTGAGCTGTTGCCTTTGGGTCTAACTTGTCTGGAAAATCTTTAATCTCTTGCATATACCACTCTTTGCATCGGCAGCACTACCAGCCATTTTCACACAAGCACTGAAGAACCTGGCAGCTGTTGAGGGAGAGAGCATCAGCTTCCATTGTGAGCTCTCCAAAGCAGACATTCCAGTTGAGTGGCGCAGGGGAGAAATTGGCCTATGCCCCTGTGCTAAATATGAATTAAAGCAAGATGGCTACCATGCCCAACTGGTTATACATGACCTTGAACGTGAGGACTCTGGTGACTATATTTGTGACACTGGAGAATGCCAAAGCACTGCATATCTGCAAGTAAAGGGTAGGCTTGGATTGAACCATCTTTCTTTCCTGTGTCATTTGAAACCATTTCTTCTTGATGACCTTGAAACACTTGTTTACTCACCTTTTGCAGCACTGCCAGTTCTTTTTAAATCATCTCTGAAACATTTGGAAAGTGAAGCTGGGGAAAATGCAGTGTTTCGATGTGAACTTGACAAAGCTGGAGCCAAAGTCATCTGGAGGAAAGACAAGCGTGTAATAGAAGCAAGCCACAAATATCAGCTGAAGCAAGATGGGGCTGTTGCTGAACTTATCATTTACAAGCTGCAAGAAGGAGACGCTGGAGAGTACTGCTGTGAAACAGAACATGATCGGACATCTGCCAAACTCACTGTGAAGGGTATGAATCACCTTGTAAACGTCCTACTCTCTCCTAACATTACCTGATCATCCTCTTTTGATGCATCTACTCCATACCATCCCAAGTATCATCCTCTCTTAAACTTGATCCCAGATCACCATCTCCTTCTCTTTGCATGTGGTTTTGCACTTTAAATTCCATTACAACTTGTACAACATTTCTCCAATTCACTCCTATTTCATTTTGGTAGAATATTTACACTTGAGTTTTTTGCACTTGACGTAACATTATAAACCTACAAACTTACATATTTTTTGCCAGGGTTGCCATTTCTCTCGTGAACTGCTGTAAATTTTCGTAAAAAACTTAGCTTATAGAGAATGTTAAATAGATAATGTGGATGTTTATCTATTTTTTGATCTGTTGACTACTATCTGTTGACAAAATGAAACCTGATTTTGCTTTCAGAACCTGAAATCATGATCTTAACTGGCTTGAAGAGCTGCATTGTCAATGAAGGCGAGGACGTTCATTTCGAATGCCTTGTTTCTCATGACAATGCACTCATTGTTCAGTGGACGCTGCAAGATGTTCCACTACAGAACAATGAGATGAATGAAATTCGAATGGAAGGCAAAAGGCATACACTTAGATTAAGAAGTGTCACCCAGAAAGACTCAGGCTCAGTGTCCTTCCATGTGGGTGCACACACTTCTTTTGCTTGTCTCACAGTCAGAGGTAAAACTAAAGATTTTACTATTTTTTTTAAACAGTAGTTTGTTTTTTTAATTTCCCACCTTTATTTATTTCTCAGTGAGATTTGAACACATGCACTGTTTAGTTATGTAGTATAACTTGCATTTTTTTTTTACATGCTTAAAGCATCATATTGCAAAAAATGACATGTGATCAGCCACTTTACATACACCACAATGAAAGCACAACATTTCTTGCATGTTTGTTATCCGTTTTGGCTTTCCAAATATTTCTTGTCCTTTGCTTGGTAGTATGAGTTTTATTTGTTTGAAAATTACATTTAGAAGGTTGACTATTCTGTGTTGCTTTTTTTCCCATTATAGTTTATCTATAATAGAAGTGTTGCAAAACGTTTCATGATTTCTGATAAATGCATTCCAAGTTTAGGTTTGTCTTGTCCCTGGATGCGTTTAGAAAGTCTACAAAGAAAATGTGTTGCCATCTCATAATCTTGCAGGTTTGAGGTTTGCACATATCTTAGAATGTGTTCTGTATATTGCTGTTTCCCACCAGCAATCCCTGTGCTGTCATTTGTGAAGGAGTTAACAAGCCAGGAGGTCACAGAAGGAGACCGTATCTCACTATGTTGTGAAACTTCAATACCTGATGCGAGCGTGACCTGGAAGAAGGGTACTCAGGTCCTATTTGATGGAAAGAAGTATTCCATAAAGAGGGACGGCTCAATTCAAACCTTGGAAATCCATAAGCTATCAGTGGAGGATGGTGGCGAGTACATATGTGAAGCAGGAGACAAACGAAGCAAAGCTACAGTGACTGTCAAAGGTACCAATCTTGATTCTTCTTTGGAGATGGGGTTCATTTTACATTGTTTCCCTGCAGATGCACAAGTTCACATTACTATTAGCATGAATACATTGAGTAGCTTTTGTGTTTTAGACTGTCACTAAGGCATGATCCAAGTAGTATGTTAAGACAATATCTGTGTTTTAAGATTGCATGATGCGGTCCTCCATTCTGGGATTTAACTGTAATGTCACAACAAAATCCCAAGCGATAGTGTTTGTAGGACTAATACATCCTCTCACATTTCAA
Source organism: Enteromius anoplus (assembly GCA_032359395.1). Lineage (NCBI taxonomy): Eukaryota > Metazoa > Chordata > Actinopteri > Cypriniformes > Cyprinidae > Enteromius > Enteromius anoplus. The sequence continues at coordinate 14,828,662 of JAUMHG010000076.1, forward strand.
GTAGATCGTCAATAGTGGGATATTTACCTCTTTTGACTTTTCGGAAGATCCTCAATAGTCCCTTTCATCACGTTCCTTCCATCCATTCCCAGAATGTGTAAAAATCACAAGAGAATTAAAGGATGTGACTGTGATAACGGGCGAGGATGCTATCTTCCAGTGTGAGGTGTCTCATACAGGGGTTACAAATGTTGAGTGGTGGCTCGGCTCCAACCACCTTCAAAACAATGACTTGAATCAAATCAGCTGCCGAGGGAGAGAACACAGCCTAGTGTTGAAAATGGTCACACCCGACGACTCAGGTGATGTAGCCTTTGTGGTTGGCCCTCAGAAGAGCCTCGCCTACTTGTTGGTGCAGGAGAAACCCAAAGGTAAAAGACACATTATGGCTAACAGCGTTCATTGTTGGCAAGCAATCATCTGTCTGTCATTAGGTAGTAGCTGCACTCATTTTGCGCAATTATAACAAAAGGCTTCCAGCTGCTTTTCCATTTGCTTTGACTCTTCTACAGCTACATTCCAAAATGTATTTTACACACATTTTTGGATTAGAGATAGTCTTTTGTCTAATTCCTGACCTTAACTGTTAAAACAGAAGTTTCTCTCTCAGTACAGCTCTTTTAATGTACCACAGTTCAATGGCTTTAAGTGTCTAAGTTTCAGAGTCTTCAGGCAGACATTATGATGTGACAGCACTTGGGTTTGGGTTTCTCCTGTCCATAGTTGTATTCTTAGAGAAGCCTCTGGACTTAACTGCCAAAGAGGGTCAGACAGTCACACTGTCCTGCATGACTTCCGACCCTGAGGCCTCTGTCACCTGGCACAAAGATGAAGTGATGATAAATGCAGGGGAGCGATATCTGCTTTACAAGGATAGAGCCGTCCATCAGCTCCGCATCCTTAGAGTGGAGGAAGGAGATGCAGGGTTGTATACATGCAAAACCAAAGATGCAGAAAGCTGCGCCACCCTTACTGTTAAAGGTAAACGGGTTTGTAGGCCTGTGACTTTTTGGCTTTCATTTGATCAACATGCCTGAAGATAAAGTGAACACAAATGGTTTTCAAGAAGACCCGTTCTGGTTTTCTTTTCTTTATAACTGCCTCTTTTGTGGAACGGAGAAGATTGATACCCTCACAGGTATCAGCAGCCGTTTAACCTTCTTAACCTTAATACCTTCTTTTCTTATCCATCATTAGGTCAACCTGCATATTTCCGGAAGGAGTTAGACAACCAGAATGCAATAGAGGGAGATAGTATCACCTTGCGCTGTGAGCTTTCTAAGACGGTTAAAAGTGTAGAGTGGAGAAAGGGAGGAGTGGTGCTCCAACCCAGTAAGAAATTTGAGATGAAAAAGGAAGGGTGTGTGCTGGAGCTCCATGTCCATGATCTGGAACCAGAGGACAATGGCTACTACACTTGTGATGCTGGAGACCAGTTGACCACAGCATCAGTCACTGTGCAAGGTATCAAATAACTTTGTTAAATCATCTGTATTTGAGTTATAAAACTTCTGTTGTAGAGCAAACAAACAAAAATTTCTGGACTGGAGGTTATTTAAAATCTTTCGCTTTTTTAATGTCCTCATAAGTTTCACATTATTTTTCGGGAAGCATCCTTAATGTATGAGTGTTTTTAGACACTGGTGATCCAAGAGTTTCTGTGTCTGGTCTCTGCAGAGACTGAGGTCCTCATTGTGTCGGGTATAAAGAATACAGATGTGTTTGTGGGCGAACAGGCAATTTTCTCCTGCCAGCTCTCTCGCCGTGCCAAAGGCAGAGTTCAGTGGTGGCTGGACGGCACTCGTTTGGAGAACAGTACCTTCAGTGAAATAATTGTGGGTGAAGACCATGTCCACACTCTCACCCTAAGGAACCTTTCTCCCAATGATTCGGGTACAGTCCTGTTCAAAACAGGTGGCCTGATGTCCTCCGCCAAGCTGTTAGTGAAAGGTACCAAATGCAGTGGTGCTTGGTAGTACTTAAAATTTTGAAGAGCACTGAACTAATACTGTGTCCATGAATTTCCCACATCGGTTACTCTATCCGTAAAGCTATTAGGTTGCCTTAACCTTCTTTAACAGTTACAGCTAGACCATAAATCCTGAACTGTCTGTTTGTCTGTCCTTGAAGTAGTTAAGTACTGTTTGTGTTCTTCAGACTAGTACACTCACATTACTGAATTACTTATCCATATTAATAATACCCTACATCGAAAGTGTCTTTGCACAGACTACCCTGGAGAGTCATTTGGTTAAGTGCTCAATAATGCCATCCTGACAGAACAGGATTGTATTTACTTTATTCTCATTTAGGGTTATCCATGCTTAGAATTACATAGTTTTGTTAGACCCTTTACAGTTAGGCAAACGTATACAGTAAGTAAATAAAAATAATAATAATAACAATGAAAATTCATGGATGCATGTAGTCCATGTGCCATATATTTCTAACCTAAAAGTGGATTTGGCTGCGGTATCACAGTTTGCAAATTACTTACAAAATTGGCTTACTAATTATCAAATTAGCATTTTGATATTGAGCTTGTACATAGAGTCTCAATGCAAATATTTCTACTACTGGCACAGTCAGGCCAGGGGTTTAGATTTTTACATGCCC
>JAUMHG010000076.1:14909812-14923060 GCA_032359395.1 Enteromius anoplus
GGGTCCTGAAACCGCGGTCCTAAAACTGAGGGTCCTGAAACTGCTGCTCCTCCAGTTGTGCAGGAATATACTGTTGGGAGATACTGTTGGCCTAGCACCGCCCAGACCCTAGTATCTAACCTAATGATTCAAGTCAAGTCAAACACATAATAACTAGAGCGCATACGCATAGCTGGTCTGTTTAATCATGAGTTACTGTCATTGCTGAAGTTTGCTCTCTAGCTATGCCTTCGTCACGTTACGTGGTTGCTTTGATTTATAAAACATATGAGCTTGGTCTCCATGTTTAAATCAAGCTGCTTGAGGAAGACAGTCAGTGGGCGTGGTTTCAGTGCCGCGAGCGGACACGGCCCCAGCTTTTCAAGATTTTGATACCTTATTTTATTTACTTCGCGGTTTTTTTTAGCACTCAAATTTGGCTGGGTGGTTAATAACACATTTTTCGGTGGTGTGACAAACTCAGAACACACATTTATTATTGACTTTACACGGACTTTAATTATGAAATAATAAAAACAACACGGAAAAAATAAAACGTAACAAAAATGTTAACGAACAATAGTGGTTTATTAATATAGACATGTTCATGTCCTATATTGATATGCTTCTGATGCATTTTGTTTAAAAAAAAAAAGTTTAATTTTGTTTATATCACATTTAAATGCCAGTGCAGAACGTGGGATTGGAAACAGATTTAATTCGGATGATGTGATTATGCTTGTAGCCAATCACAGGAGCCTTCTGTGTCTACTAGCCAATTATATGCCACATTTAATTAATAGTCCTGATGAGCCATGTCTATATGTACAAGCCTTGTTCCAGTTCACAAATGTAATGTGTTTCACTGCAGAGGTCACGCACAGCCAGCAGTTCGGTTCTCAGTTCTGCCTTCAGTGAGATGTTAGTGGTACCACTAACTTGATGAATGTATTAGAGTGACCTTTATTATCAGCATTTTAAAATCTAGAGATTCTGAATGAATGACTGAAAGAGCAACAAAATAGTTTCACTTTTCTTTGCTTGACATAAAAACAACCTTTTTACTGAAACTTTTAGCTGAAGTTCTAAAATGGCTAAAACTGAACTTAATTACCAAAATCCTACTATATTAGTGATGCTAAAATAATACAGATGCCATGAACTAATTCTGATTCTCAAAATATGAGCTAAATATAGCAACTGATGAATTCAGAGTAGGCCACAATCAGTGCATTCTTACAAAAGACACGAAGTACTTGTAAAGGTGGAGTATCTGTATTGTAGTTGTGTATCAGACCGTTTGTGTTCTCCAGGTGCAGTAGCTGAGTTTTTGGATCCCCAGCAGCAGGTTGTGGTTGGTGTTGGAGGAACCGCTCAACTGCTCTGTCGTTTCAGAAGCTCCGGGCCTGTGGCTTCCTGCTGGATTCACGACACCGAAAAGGTCTGTGAAGCTGTAGTGGAAGGTGTATTTAATGAATGTGATTCTCCACACCTGTGTCAGCTTAAGAAGTGACTTCATGAATCCACCACAGAACACCTGCTTATTTAAAATGTATTGTGGAAACATCAGAAAAAAAAACTGCACTGGTCTGATATTTTTATTGTGGATATTTTGTGGTTAGGTTGTGTTAGAAGGACCGCGGGTGTGTGTGACGAACACCAGCAGTAGCAGCAGCCTGGTTCTGTCTGATGTTCTTCCCGTAGATGCAGGAAGTTATTCCCTTTTTGTTCGGAACCGAGGAGGCACAGCTCACTGGACCATAAGCCTCTGTGTCATTGGTAAGTTCTGAAAACTAGTCCGTCTATATAATATACAGTAATCAACATTCGAAGTGGATCAATACCTATACCTACTGCATATAGATAGAGATACATACATACACATACATATATACACAAACATATGGTGATGGTATGACAACCAAAAATCGAATTGCCCTTTTGTTCTAATTTGTGTTGTTTTTAGATAACGGTTTTAGATTTAGAAGCTATTTAGTAGCTATTAAGCTATTTATCAGTTTCAATTCTAGTTCAAGTTTCAAATTATGTAGTCATCATTTTTTAAAATATATAATAAATACAACTCTTTCCCCTCTTTTTCTTGTCATTTTTTTGTCAATAATATGTTCATCTTTTTAAATGGACTAATTTTACTTCCCAATAACCTTATTTCTTATTCACTTCTATATTTCTCTCCAGATTCCCCAGAGCCTCCAGCCTCGTTTCCGTCTGTGTCCCAGCTGACCCGCTCATCTCTAGTTCTGTCCTGGTCTGGGCCGTGTTTTGACGGAGGTTCTGCCATCACAGGCTACGTGGTTGAGTTTCAGAGACTGGACCAAACCGAGCCTGGCAACTGGACTGAACTCACTAACAAGTGTCTCAGCACCTCGTATCGGGTCCGCTCTGGTCTCGACCCGGAGGGGAAGTATCGCTTCAGAGTACGAGCCTGTAATACAGCTGGAGTCAGTGATCCCAGCGACGAGTCGGACTGCATTCAGATGAACACTGCAGGTAGACAGAAGCCCAACTCTTAAACCAATAAGTTACAGTGTATTCTTTATGTTTCTGTAGTGTATAGTACATGTAGTGTGCACAGTAGTGTTGTAAAAAAAAAAAAAAAAAAAAACGTAATTCGGTACCAAGTCCGTTGTAAAAAAATTAAAACCTCACGGTATCCAGTGCTGAGCATCGGTGGTACCCAGTACTTGATGTGTACGCCCTCATGATTTCCTTGATGCAGAAAACGCAGATATATTCTGTGCATCTCTGTATTAATGAATGCATGGCAGAGATCTGAGGTTTTGTTTACTACAAGCACTGAAGCGTGTGACGTTCACCTTGATTCTCAATGAGCACATATGCATAACATTTAAGCATCTATAGAATTCTTGTGAGTCACTTCTCGCGAATTTTACCGTTTAATTTAGCATTTAGCAGCATATACACAGAAATAAGCTATTCGCAGCAACCCGTCAAATTAAAAGTTTGGTTTAGACATGGTGCCTAAATTATTAGCCTACTATTATTTAGAATAATGTATGTGATTGTCTACTACTACCACTACTGTTTAAAATTTTTTTTTAAAATGGTTTATTTAAGACATAATCACACAATATTTTAATTTTACCAAATTTTACCAAAAAATAAAATGTTAAAATTTCATTAATTTATTTTTTATTTTTTTAATTTGGGTGAAACTTTACGGTTTTTCATACTCTTATTACTTGTGGAAAAACCTAAAATGCATTTTTAGGTTGCGTTTCCAAAGTATGGAATGGCATTGTTTTTTTGTACATTTTATAAAAATTTTATAGTCATCGATATCTATTAATTTTAGTACCGTGAGGACAATATTGGACAGTATGCAAATTTTGTATGCAGGGAATATATAAAAGCAAATTTGTTTAAATTCCATGTAAAGTCAATATTAAATGTGTGTTCTGAGTTTGTCACGCCACAGACATTTTTTTTATTAACCACCCAGCCAAATTTGAAAGCTTTATTTACTTCGCGGTTTTTTTAGCAATAAAAAAAAAAGCAGAAAAAAAAGCAGTGCTCTCAGAGGCTGGGGGCGTGTCTGCTAGCGGTGCTGAAACCACGCCCACTCAAGGCAAATCTCGACTGTCTTCCTCAAGCAGCTTGATTTAAATAAGGACACCAAGCTCAGTCGTTTTGTAAATTCAAAGCAACCACGTAACACTTTCGGATGCTTCAGAATTTATATTTGAAATGTAAATAGTTTAAATGTGTAAAACATTCTACACTATTTTAAATGTTCATTTTCAAAATATGTTACAAAATTTTTAATGTGTGAATTCTACAATTTATAATATTACATAAATATTATAAATATTACAATTTGAAATGAATAATTTTCTTTACATAATAGTATACACATTCTGTAAATGTGTAGTTATAAAAATATAAATATTCATGGTTTAATTACAAATAATTTAAAATACTACATTTTAAATCTATGCATAGTTGTTACTCCAATACTATAAAAAAATGGATATGGAAAGCCAGTGATTCTCAAACAAGAGATTGAAGTAAGATTAATGTTACAGGTGAGCCACAACAGGAAGTGACCTCAAATGTGGAAGTTGTGCCTGACACTACACACAAAGCCAGAGATCATTATAATGTCCACGAAAAACTTGGAGTGTGAGTATCTGCCATCTCATAAATCTAGTTTAAGGCTGATATTTATATTTATCTTAAACGGTCATCTTATACCTCTGCAGGGGGAAGTTTGGGGAGGTGTACAGGATGACCCATAAGCAGACGGGTCGGGTGTACGCTGGGAAATTCTACCGGGCCCGTGTCTCCAGAGAGAAAACGGCAGCGCGTCAAGAAATCAAACTGATGAATGAACTACATCACCCGAAGCTGGTGCAGTGTCTCGCAGCCTACGACACGCCATCAGAGATCGTCATGATTCTGGAATAGTGAGCATGAAATAATCCACATCTCTTTACAGTGACGGAAAAGGCCTTTGCTAATATACACGCACAAACTACATATCTCACTTTGGAACCGTTTTATGTAAATCCCTAATATCCATTAACATTTAAATTTGGAATGTTGATGTTAAGGAATATATCAGATCAGGTTTTTCAATATTTAACAAGTGCATTTAGGTGGTCAAACTGTAAACAATTTCTTACCTGCCTTATTTATTTATTTTATTAACTAAAAAAATGTCACTAAGGTTTTAAAGTGCCCCTATCATAGGTTATGAATAGGTTCATATTTTGGTTTTAGAGGTCCCAAACAACATGCACGGTCCAAAAAAAACTTATTTTCTTATGCATTTATTTTTTTACCTTACTTGTTCAATGCCTCCCAAGAGATTCGTTTAATGATTCATGTTAACGTTTCACGCTCCGAAAGCGGCACCTAGTGACAAACTAGCATTTTCATTCAGACCAATGTGAAAATCAACTTTCCCCAGGAGTGCACCTGCAAAAAAGTGGGTGATATGCTAATGTTTAATTTTGACACCAACATGTGACCCAAACCATTAAAACTTTCAAGGATGTCTTTATTTATGCATGAAAGCTCGTTTTCAAAAATCCATAAAAGGGGCACTGATTTATTACAGAGTGCACTTCTCACCCGTAATTGTTCTGCCTCATTGAAGTATTGCAGGCGGGGAGCTGTTTGAAAGGATAGTAGATGAGAACTTCGAGCACACCGAACCCAACAGTGTGAACTACATGCGTCAGATCCTTGAAGGAATGCAGTATATCCACAGCAAGCACATCGTTCACCTCGACCTGAAGCCGGAGAACATCGTCTGTGTGAACGGCGCTGGGTCACTCATCAAGATCATTGACTTTGGACTGGCCTGCAAACTGGGTGAGTGATTCATTTTGAATTCCTTTTTCACCCCCAGAACGAGTCAAAGTACCCCCAAAAACAAAAAAATCCTCAATTTTGCTATTCCAACGTAGAAATTTTATTTACGTTCTATTCACATGTGAATAAATCTAGATGCACTGCAGTACTTTCATTCCCGTCTGATTTCAGTACGTGTCATGTTGGGTTGTGGTTGGGAAAGAGCCACATGAGATGTCCTTTTGAGCATTCCCACTGAATCCGAATCAGACTCCCGGAGGTTAACGTTTTAAATTCCAGATCTGGCTCTCCACACTGATGGCAGGTTCTGAACAGTCCCGTCAAACTGGATTTATTGACTGCCCATTTCTTTTCCTTCTGATCTACTAATCCTCTCGTTGTTGAAATGGGGTCCGACGCGGCATCAGACAAAGATCTCATGGCGTTTAAACGTTCCTCCAATCGCAGGGCAGTCTGTGCGAGTTCATCCTACGAGATAGAAAATAATCAGTGAGCAGTTTGGACTCCTTCGACTGAATTCCTGATCCTAAAAACATTTACTCTAAATATTTTCAATAGACCAACTACCCCAGATGAGTTAGTGAATATTAAAGTGTCCAGCATGCATTAATTAGCAGGTCATTTTTACTCAACTGTCCATTTTGACCAACCTTTCTTTCCTCCCCATGAACTGTGCCGTCTTCCTCTGTAGTTGTGCTTAAAGATGAACTCCGCTCCATCATACTGTTTTGTTCCTCAGTGTAACCTATCCTGGCATCTGGCTGAAATTCATCCTCCGTCAGTGGTTCAGGCTTTGGTTCTTTATCCTACATGGCAGAAAATAGTGACGCATGCAAAATTAGAAAGCAGAATAAAGATGTGTATGGTTGCTAAAACTTAATGTTTAACATCCATTTCCTATCATGAGCAAGTGAGCTCAATTAGCTTTCTATATCAAGATTTTAACAGGAATGGCCATATAGTTTTTTTGTTGAATATCTGGCATTATAAATTGAGTAAAATGAGTTCATAAACTCCTAAAGCAGCACATGTGTGGCTGAAAACAACTACTACAAAAAAATGTGAAAAGAGCTTAATTATTTGCAGAAAAATTTAGGAGGAGAAATAAAGGTGCTGCATTTGAAAGCACAGTAAAAGTGGAGGAACTTGCATGATATGTAAGCACTTACTGGTTGATATGACTGTAAAGTAGGAAGATCAAAGCAGATCCCAAAGACCTCAACGTTTGCGGACTGGGGATTTGGACTAGGCACGGATTCAGTGTCTGACTGGTGGTCCCAGCTGGGTTGGGGTGAATCCCTAAGTGTCTCCTATGGCAATTTACATTTGAGATTAGTGTGTTGTATCAGATGCAGTCTAAACCAAATGTAAAAACCATGCGGGTAATACTTTGCCATAGGTGGGCTGACCCAACAAACCATCATACTAGTTTATTATCAAAAGTCAAAAAGTGTCCTAATTTACATGAACGTACATACCTCACTTTTTGATGCATGCACAAATGTTGATTTCCGAGGTCTTCCTCTCTTTCTCAGAGACTTGTCTGGCAAAAGATGCTCGCCACACACCCTTAAACAAAGATAAGAAAACATGCAAAATAAGTTGCAATGACCAAATTAGTCAACTTAGTTCCCGATAGCCACACATTTATAAAATATTTTAATGCCATAAAAACCTAGTATTTCTTGCAAGGAAATAGTTTAATTACACGTGTAATTCAGTGTTATTTTTTTGCTACTTTTAATTTATTATTAATGTTTTATTAGCAGTGTCTTAATGAAAATATCTCAGCATTTTTCCAGTGTATACCTAAACGCAAACATTGCCACTTGTGAGCCAATTTAGTTACATTTTGGCCTAAATTTTTATGCAAACTGATATTTAGTAGTCGTGTTCTAACCATGTATATATATAACTAGCACCACATGACCTAAATGCACCTTTTAAATGCGCATGATTCACATGCTTGTATGTTATACTGCCTGCTATTGGTGTGGATGCAGCATAACTCGCACCAAGTGAATTCGAGTAACATGAAGCTGCAGACCCAACTGTACTCTCAGCCCTGCACACTCAGACGCTCAGCGCTGCACCTCCAGACCTGTCGCTTTTTCAGACAGTGCCACCTGCTGTTTCGATGATTACTTAACCTGAATTAAATAGCTGACAGATTGCAACTTGCACTTTGTTTCTAATATAAATTTATTACACTATGACTGAATGCATTATTATATTTTAACGGTGTGTAAAAGACAGACAAAAGACTGTTTGTGTATCCTCTATTTTAATTAGAACAAATAGCAATTGTTTACAGACGTGCCACCAGCCGTACTAAACTGTCTCTCGCTTCCAGGTTTTCTTGACTTGAACTCCCCTGCATTAACTCTATCCTTGCTGGTGCTATACAATAACAACAATTTCCCCATAATTATAAAGTCTGTGCTCTACAATATAAAATATTACACACAGGTTATGATTTTATACATTAAGTCTTATTTGTATTAATTGCATTTGTAAATAGAAATTGTTCAGTTACTTAAATTCTTAATTAGAAAAACTAAATTAATATAAAAATATTTTATCACATTCTTTAGTATTGAGTTGGGGGATGAACATCTCCTATATTTACATATAAAATCATAGAGCTTTGGGTCATTTTCTCACACCAAACTTTTTTTGTATTCTTTTTCCTGTAAGTCATTGAGTTATAAACTATGCAGAAGAATTGTGAAAAAATAAAAATTGGGTTAGTATATTACTTATTAAATAACATTACATTTTGTCTAACTATAAATGGAAACTATAATTAAATACTAAAATATGTTTCAAAGGATATTCGTTTGTTGGTGTAATTAGATGTCACATTGATTTATGCCCCCCAAAAACCTGGTAATTTTCAGGAATTGCTTTAATAAAATGAATAACCTTGTCCGATGTTGCTACGTGCCAACATTTTATAATGTTGGAAATAATTACAACAGTACACACACTACTTAACAAATGTTCATCCAAACGGCAGGTGGCACTGTCTGAAAAAGCGACAGGTCTGGAGGTGCAGGTCTGAGAGTGCGGTTGGGTCTTATATATTGAACTATGTTGATATCTGAAAGCACAAACACACCGCAACAGGACCTCACCCCCGTTTTTCTAATCTGCTATGCCTAAATCATCCATTGCATCCCAAGAACTGTTTTCTTTAACTACTAGCCCAGTCCAAGTAGCCTAAGTTAGCAGATTAAAGCGATCAACAAAACGGGGAAGCAGCATGTGCACATAAGGTGTGGAAATCAATGTGCATTTTAGTTACTCGCCTATCAAGAAGAAACAAAGCAACATCGGCGTCCGTTTCCAGGCCTTCCCGCTCCCTCAGTTCTCTCCAGCGGTGGAAAGCAGCTCCGATATTGACACGGGTCCTACTTCTTTCCTGGTCGTACCACTTCTTTTTAAGGGTTTGTTCCAGCGAAATTCTCTTCTTTTTCCTTTTAATATCCGCCACCTCGAAATATACTCTGTCTGCTAATATCCGACTTCTGCGGGGTGCACTTCTCTTTCTATTTTTATTAACGGTACTCTATGAGATGCTATTTGACGTCACTTCCTCTGACGTTTGACGTAAAAACAAAACAGAACAAGCTCCCCCCTCGCCCCAGTGTTTCTGTAACTGCCGTGAACGCGCAAAGCACATTGATACGACTGATTTCTTGCTAACCAAGAGAGACAGTGAAATAGCTAACATCAAGTAATCGTGGCTTTACCTACCTGTCCAATAAAAAATGTGCCAGCTGCGCATCGGTTTGGAAGTCCTTTTGACGGCGGAGTTCTCTCCACCGTTCAAACGAATCCCCGATGTAAATCCGGCACTTGTTTCGTATTTTCTCAATTTCTCTTCTCCTCGCCTTATATTCCTCCGAGCGTCTTTTCTTCGGTCGTGGCTCAGCCATTTTCCAAAAATAATTTACAGTATTCCTCTAACCCACTCACAGATTCACGCTGTACATTCAACACTGTCTTCTTCTGTAGATTTTTATGGCAGTTTATAAGCGACGTGTGTTACCGCCACCTATTGGACTGATGTGCAATTCATTGGGTAGATTCTTAAAGGATTAATAATAATAATAATAATAATAATAATAATAATAATAATAATAATAATAATAATAATAATAATAATAATAATAATATAAAACAAAAAAAACAACAACAGAAAGCACTATAACCTCTTCGCTAGCTGTATCTTTGATAAATGATACTATGAAACTACTGATGTTTCCTGACCTGGGCTTACCTAATAATGTCTGCAAAGAGAAAGCTTTCTCTGCTGTACTGACCAACCTTCTCAATTTTTCTCTTCGTCTAAAGAACCTTTCACATTTTAACAGCACATGCTCTACATCAGTGTTTCCCAACCCTGTTCCTGGACGCACACCAACAGTGCACATTAGCCGTAGTTTGTTATTGCTTTGGTGCACATCCTCTGCCTATAGTGTTTGTTTTGGTATTGCAGCCTCCGTGTTGTCTTTCGAGACCGGGTTTTTCCCGAATGTATTCAGAGGGCAGACTGCAAGACGATCAAGGGGTGTTGCATGTACGGTTCGAGATAAAAATGAAATCGAGCTAAAATCCTGCAACATCTCATAGAGCAACTTTAATGGGTTTGTTACAGCGAAATTCTCTTTTTTTCTTTTTATCCGCCATCTCGAACTATACTCTACCTGCTAATATCCGACTTGTGCGGCGTGCACTTCTCTTCTCCATTATCTTTATTAAACACGCCCCTTAACTTACTGCTAATTGGCTGCAGGTGTTTTGAGACGCAGCCCGATATCGTAGTGAAAAACTCCTTTTTCTTTTTCAACGTACATAATGAGCGAGTGCAACGTGATTTGCATTTCCCATATAGGTGTACCTGCGTGATCCAGGCCAAGTTTAATCGTCACACTATTTTGGAAGGAGCTGCAGCGGAGTGGACTAGTGCCTGCGTGATTCGTCATAGACGTACACAGAGAAGTAGCTCCGGTCGGCTACAGTGTTCCGCGAGCGCATATTTGTTACCTGTCCAGCAGAAAACAAGCAACCTCCGCGTCGTTCTTCATGCCTTTCTCCGTTTTCAGCGCTTTCCATCTGGAATAGGCCACGCCGATGTTTACCCTGTTTTTCTGTCTCAGTCTGTCCCTTTCTCTCTTCTTAACGTCGGATTTCTTTCGCTTCTTTGGCACAGTTTGAAGCTCCGCAGTTAATGCATAACAGTGATCCATGTCCTCTTCTGAGTCCTGGCTGATCAGTGACGCATCACTCAAAGTCTCCTGTAACAACCAATATGTAATAAATTACACTCATTTGTAAAATTTAGTTTTAAAACTACAATTAATACAAATGCATGCATACCTCTGTTTTCGATAAATAAATATCAGGCATCGCTGTATTTGTAAGATATCGTCGTGCCGTCCCCTCGTCTGCTCTGAGATGGTTTTGTGACAAATGTTTACAGCACATGTAATATTCCGATGAATATTGAGCTTAACTGGAAATCTGTGAGAAGACAAGCTCGCTAACGCACTCTTACGTAACGTTACTCGCAAGTTCTTGCATCCTGGTAATGCACACTTGTGCACCATTTTTTTTTTTTTTTTTTTTTTAATAAACCAGGATCCAAAGCAAAATGTTGAAAGAAACGCACGAAACTTGCACAGAGCCTCCCCGTACTTCTGCTGTAAAAAATCAGTGAAGCACTTCCGGGGTCTTCCTTCTCATGTAATGACAACTTCAACATTTTAAGGTGCGTTTCCGCCACCTACTGTACGTTACTGAAGTGTGGACCATTTGTGTACTGCAGAGGTTGTTTTTTTTAAATGGACTTTGGCTTTGACCGCTTGCAGCGTCAGCCAATGAGCAATGACACATTTGATCATGTGATCATAATACTACTAATACTAATACTTTTTTTCTCAATTTTTATACAATGTAGAGATAAATCATACCTTAATTACTAAATTTACACACCGGTCGGTTGTTATTGTAAAGACATTTCCACGGCTCTAAATATGACGCGGCACAAATCGAAACATGATTGGTTGCTTTACCTGTCTGTCATAAGGCCTTTTGGGCGGTTCTTCGCCATCTAAAACCGCCAACAAGCTTCCCGATCCTAGACCTTAGGTCTGGAGACTAACGTTACTATAATGATTATAACATAAGCACACAATGTAACTTACAGTATTTAGTGAGCACGCGCCCGCGACGATGGCGCCAGATACTGGAGGAAGGAGGATGGGGCGGGAGACGGTCGGTACTGCCCCATTGACCAGTAACAGCGGATTGTCAGTGAATCCCAGTTGTCTCCGATGAAAGTTTGTAAAACTATCCGGTGTAAAATGTTCACTGCAGAGGCGGGTGTTGGTGGTGATCCTCAGCTCTCCATCAAGGTGGCTCCTCATGAAATTAATCCACCTCTTCCTGATATCATCGTCTTTAGGAAATTTAAATAATGTAGCCGATCTGTCTTGTATATTATCGCAACCAGGAAACTTGCATTTGCGTGGTGTAGGCATAACTAGCTATCAAATCGTTGGCTTGAGAAGCCCTGATGTTAACTTGCTCTAGTTATCAGTGTTAGGGGAGGGGCCATGCTCCAGTGCGTCATCAAGATGTGATTTTAGCGCCGCCCCACAAAATTTCATCACATAAAAATAGTGGAATAAAAATATATAACTCAGATCAGTACTACACAGTTCACAATCTTTGTAATACAGTTATAATGTTTAGAAACGTTCAACTGAATTTCTTAAAGTGGATCAATGTAGAAATGTTGATCAAACTGATAGTAAGGGCATATTTGCATATGGCTAGTTGACAAATAAAAATTGGACTGTGTCCTATGTTTTAACACAGCAAAAATAAAATCTTTAAACATAAAAATAAAACCAAAAAAAAGTGTGTTCTTAAGTTACAAGCAGCATGAAAGTTTTTTTGTTTTTTTTTGCTGTCACCATAGGACACGTCATGTCAGGTATGTCAACAGCAAATATGATCAGTTTTAGCTGGTTTTGTCCTAAAAACTTGCAAAAAATTATCATATTTATCTTGTACTGCTGATAAATTGAGGATTGGAATTTCAGTTTATAAATGGGAATAAATCACATCAAAATGAACAAATTAACTGAAAAATTGTCCAGCTATAAAATGCAAAACTCAATTTTCATACGAATGACACTTAATGCACATTTTATATACATTTATAGATTTATATACATTTTATGAATTGTTTTTGGTGTTTTCAGAGGCTGGAAAGCGTTTGATGGTCTTGCATGGGACTCCAGAGTTTGTGGCCCCAGAGGTTGTCAATTATGAGCCTGTAGACCTGGCCACTGACATGTGGAGTATCGGCGTCATCTGCTACATCCTGTAAGGACACCAAATGAAACAGTTTATGGATGCCACCTTACCATTTTGACCTATACGTGTTTGTTTTTGGTTGATGTAACGCATCATCTTATCCACCACTTCCCAGATTGAGTGGCGAGTCTCCATTCCAGGGAAACAACGATGCAGAGACCTTAGCTCTGGTTACTGCAGCGCAGTGGGAGTTAGATCCTGAGAATTTCGATGATATCACAGATGAGGCCAAAGATTTCATCAGTTGCCTGCTGAGGAAGGATAAGAGGTAAATAAAGGAACATGACTCCATAGTCACATCATCCATGTTTTACTATATTCTGCTAATGATCAGGTACAATGTTGTTTTAGTGTACTTGACAATATTATTGTAGTGTTAATTAGTTCTGGGCAATGATTAATTGCATCCAAAAAGGTTTTATTTATATAATGTGTGTGTACTGTGTATATTTACTTGTATATATGAAGAGTATACATACAGCATACATAGTGTATTTACACACACATATATATATA
>JAUMHG010000076.1:14932969-14947087 GCA_032359395.1 Enteromius anoplus
ATTTATTTTGCATATATAAATGCACACACACGTACAGTTTATATATATATATATATATATATATATATATATATATATATATGTTATGTTTATATAACCCTTTATATATTCCCTGAGGAATGTAAAAAAAAAACTGTATATATGTTTTTTTTTTTTACATTCCTCAGGGAATTTATAATGGGTTATATAAACATAACATTCCCTAAGGAAATTAATATGTAATAATGTATGTACAGAACAGAAATAACACTTTTATTAAATTACTATAATTACTCTACAATTAATTACCCTAATTTTTAACAAATTTAATCAATGAAATATTAGAAAATTACAGTTATAATTAGAACCAAGAAGACTATGATTAATTCAATAAAACTTGTCAAAATTAATCCAATAATTAAACTAAAAAAAAAAGAATCTTTATAAATACAGCTCTTATACGTATCCTGCGAATTTTGTTTAATTTAATTCCATGAAGCATGACGAAAAATTCCATAACATTTAGAATACTGCAAATTTTTATCAATTCAATAATACAAGAAAAAATTACCATAATGATAAGAATCGGTTACAATTAAAACATTTCAGACATTACTTTTAAAAATGTATTATTAAACCGACAATAAAAGAACATGCAAATTTCATACACACGCATGCAGCTACATTCAATAACTTAACTGAATTATCTAATCATTTACAGTAGCTACAGTAATTGAGCATTTGTTGATCTCTTATATTTATCCATAAATGTTTCCAGTTTAGTGCAAAGACAACACAGCTGATCCGGAACAACACACTGTAACACCAGACTCCTTCAGCGAAACCTACCTGAGGATATTCTGCAGATCAGGGTGTTGAGAAATGCTAATTGTGGAATAATATTGCAGAGGACAACTGTCTGGTATCAGGCTTCGTCATAATGACTATATAAAAGGCTAATGTTTTGCTCAGCTGAGCGAACTCATGTCCAGTTGACCTAGACGGCCATGTGCTGG
The DNA here is from genome assembly GCA_032359395.1 of Enteromius anoplus. Classification (NCBI taxonomy): domain Eukaryota; kingdom Metazoa; phylum Chordata; class Actinopteri; order Cypriniformes; family Cyprinidae; genus Enteromius; species Enteromius anoplus. The sequence continues at coordinate 14,933,965 of JAUMHG010000076.1, forward strand.
AATACTGACTAATGATTGGCTGATAGGAGGAGTTCCTGCCATAATGAATTATGGGAAGTGTAGTTTATACCTGCTGTCAATTCCGCCGTCCCTTTGAACTCGTGACATGCATCTTATCATTGTAAATTATTTATGTTATTTCAAAAATGAATTCTCTTTGATATGAAGAGCATATTTCATTTACACATTTTTCGTTTGCGCGTCTTGTTTTGTGTCTACAACTAAAAACAGCACGTTTTTCTGTACCAGATATAATGAAACGTATGCTTTTAGCAGCATACAAATGTTACGCAAATACTGTAAATGGGAAAGCCTTTGACTAAATACAAAACAAGTATGAAAAGTACAGCTTTTATTTGACAGAAAATACAAAAATAACTTTTCGATAAGCTCTAAGTGACTGTCATCTTGTCTGTTCTGCTTAACTAAAATAACTAACAGGAAACTGTAGACTAAAAATCTGACTAAACAAAGTCCATACACTACTCAATCTTGGTACCGTAATAAACTTTCAATGAGTCACAGCATCATTTCAGAGATATTTTTGCATTTAGTTTGTGAATAAAAGAACACAAAAAACAATGTTCAGCAACTTCTGCAGCAGTGTTTTGTCTGGCAGGTCTAGACTGGGGCGATGACCCAGTTTCTTGTAATATTACAAAACAGCAAAGTTACAACAATGTCTTCGTGCAGACATTTTATCCCATTTCACACAATTTAAAACAGATTTATACAGAAGTATACAGCATATCTGACATACATAAAAACCTGGAACATCAGTAGAAACCAGAAAAAAAAAAAACCAATGCAGATAGAACTTGGCAAACTCATTGCAAGACCAATACTCAAGGAGGCGATAACATTAACACATTTTCTCAGCATCCTGCCATTGCTAATGTCTGCTATCGCACCCCTTACTGAGAATGTAAAGTGTCCTCACATTTATTGTGCTTGCTAGATCCCATCCTTGCATTTATTTACTTGCACATAATTTGTTTCAATACACTTCGCAAAAACACATTCGTAATGCAGTAAACCTCAGTAGCGGATACATAAAGCATTTAAAAGTTCCTACAAGTAGTCTCTTGTGATAGTTTGGCCATTATTTAAAAAAAAATAGTGAGAAAATAAATTAAATGCAAGCCGGCCACCGTATCAAGCACGTTCCCTTCATTTTAGCCTTTTCAGGGCATATGGGTAGTATTTGAGAAAGATCCGTCGTGCAATCTCATATGTGTCTCCTAGTGGTTTGGAGGGGTATTTCCTCTGGTTGTAGACAAACCCTTTCTCGACCTGGAACACGGCCTGGTTGAAGACGTTTTGTTTGAAGGGTCTTCCTCTGTCCAGACACTCTACCAGTGTGTTAACAAACAAGCCCCAGCGCTGTAAATAATAGTCTTCCACTAGACCGCCCCACTCCTTGCTGGCGTAGTCCAAGATTTCCCCATCGGGTCCCCAAAGCGTGATCTGATTTCGTGCGTTGATATCATACAGCTGTGCCTCGTGCTCATCCACACCCTGAGACTGAGCCTGCTCAAGCCAGAATCCCAACAGAAAGTGTTCGTTGCTGGAAAGGAGGCGATCCAGTTCAGGTAAGAGATCGTAGACAAGCACGCCTCCAGCGGTTAGGAGATCAGGAAGCTTTTGAGCCTGAGAATCATACAAATTATAGAACATTTTAAAGCATCCAATAAAGGTGCAGTCGCACTTACTGTCATTTGATGAATTTCAATGGGCGAAATTCAATAATTGCACTAGGATTCAATGAATTTTGCATGAGGGCAAAAGGTTTCCAAGCATATAGCCGACACAGAAGAGCATATGTTATTTGCGTGCAGCGATACTCCCCAAAAATGCGTAATGGTGATGCTACAGTGACAAATTTGTTGAATAAAGTCGTTATTTTGGTTTTCTTTCCATACAAAAAGTATTGTCGTTGTTTCATAAGGTTACAGTTGAACCACTGATGGCAGATGGACTATTCTGATAATGTCTTTCATACTTTTCTGGACCTTTGGGGTAAGAAATAACAAAATGTTAATTTTGGGGTACAATAACCCTTTAATCGCTGACTGTTTACTTGTTGAGCTTTTTTTAAATTTAGGATGGTATAAATTTTCTGACATTGATACTGGTGAGCGACAAGAATTAGGAAATGCCATACAATAAAGACCTTATTTCAAGGATAGCCATATTCTGATTATCGCACACCCCTTCCATAAATGCAGTGCAAAGAGTAGAATTGTAAAAAAACTAAATTAGTACTAGTACTGGTACAAGTTTGGGTTTACCTGGAAAGCATTCCGTATCTCCTTGTAGAACTCAGTTGTGAGAAGCTGAAGCACTTGACGCGTCACATCCACAAGATCATACCGGAACGTTTCCAGAGTCGCTAACCCTGACGCAGCTTCGAACAGAAGCTTCCATGCCTTGTATAAGTCAGCGGGTTCGTACCAAATGTCCGTTTGCATGTGCAGGGACGGGCGATGTACTAAAGGACTCCGGTTGTGGTTCTTGTATTGTGGAAGAGTGCAGTTGTACACACTATGAAACAACAGCTGCCAGGCCACAGTCAGATTCTCATCCATACTACCATAGCGCCGCAAGGCGTACAGCGACACCCACTTGGAAAGGTTGACGGGTTCTTTCCGCCAGGCAAGTTCGCTCATAAGTTCATAAATGACTGGATTCTGTTCGATGCCTTCAGGAGTCAAACCCAATCCCACTAGGGTTGAATTCGGAAAGCGGATGGCATCGAAGGGGCCGGAATTGATGCTCTCCACCGTTCCAAACAGGCCGCTGTTCCCTCCAAAGTTGTGCAGCATGCACCAGATAAACGGCTGGCCGTAGAAGGAGTTTGTGGAAGAGTAGACAGGCATGGATTCAGCAAAGAGATCCAGGACAATCATGCGCCCCAGGGGGACTCCGTGTAACAGGGCCTTGACCTGGTCTGGTTTCCAGAACGAAGGGTCACTGATAAATAACCAGCCTTGCATCAGCCAAATTGCTTGGGGGTCCACTGCCAGGGAGAGAGTAAAAGGAGAGAATGAGAGATCAAGTCGCATCTGTGTGAGCAGTTGTGAGGTTTGGGAACCCCAACTGTGCCCCAGAAAAGAAGCGGGTCAATTGCGGGTAGAGCAAATGCAATCCCAAACATTATTTCCAGCACCAACCAAAAAAAGGGCGTAATTACCTGAAGTCATAGTATTGAAAACAGCACGGCTGATAGACGCCAGGTAAGCGGGGTCTGAAGAGGCTGGGGCCATTTCGTTAAAGGTGTCCGTGTTGTAAATGTGGTCTGTTCCAAACACATTAATGACCTGGGTCAAAAAGAGCGCTCCTATTCGCTGGAAGAGCGGGTCACGTGGGTCAAGCACGTAGGCGCAGGAGTAGGTGCAGTTAAAATGGCTCCAGGGGTTCAGCTTGGTCACGTTTGCTTGAGGGAACAACCTAAAAGGTAATGCTGAATGTGATTATCCCTGCCTTTGCTCTCAAATGTCTGCTAAAGAGAGGGAAACATTAGCATATCGCCCATTCCACTTGTTGGTCTTTTTGCATTGGTCTGAATGAAAATGGAGGGGTTTGAAAATTCGTCGTTGTATGAATCGTTTGGGAGTCGTTGAACAAATAAGTTGCAAAATAAATGCAAAATGAAAGTGTTTTTTGACCTTTGACCTGTTCCAAAAGCAAAATATGAACCTTTCATGACCCATAATAGTGGCTATTTAAATACCTCATATAATAAGGAAACTGAAAAGCCATGAAATTGTACTTGATAACCAACACCACTTCCATGATTTCAAGATTCAAGTCTATGTTAAATGGAAGAAAGATGTATTTGAGGAATATTACCTGGTAATACCTTCTGGCACGATTCCTGAAAAAGCAGGCAATACAGGTATCATCCCAAATGATCTCATGCGGTCCAGGATTTTAAACTGGAGGAAGAAATGGCACAATTTCATAAATCATTTTTAATAAGAAAATGGTAATGCATGAAATATTTATGTTTCCTGGTCGTCACATTTCTGCTTTTATTATGCTTTTCCATGGTGAGTGGCTGGAACATGTTACTGTGAAGTTGTTTAGTTGTTCATACGTAAAAATGTTGTTTAGGTCTCTGTGACATCATATAGATGTGGCCCAGATATTTTAAATTCTGGTCTATAATATTCTGACCTTTAGATATGACTCATGTCTCTCTCTTAATGAAGGGCTTTGGAATATTTTTTTGGCGGTTTTATCATTTGCCAGGTGAAAATCCTCTATGTTCACTTTGGGTTACGAGATTATAATAATAGTCCTGTTACGACTTTAAAAAAACAAATGTTACTATATTAACAACTATTTATTTTTCTTTATATATTACTTTTATATAATGTTTGTTATATATGTCACAACAAATGTATGTGATGTATGTTCCTAAAAGAATTAAACAAATACGTAATAAAAAATGGAAATAAATCCCAACTCTGACTACTTATAAATATATAGGGAATTTTATCTAATCAAAAGACCGTTCAGTACCTGCAGGTAGAGCTGTTTAACATGCCAAGACTGAGGAAGCGGTCCTCCCCACTGAAACAGGTTTCCCATGCGGTTCCATGCTAGGAAAGCTGGACCTGTGAAGAAGTGATCCAGCTCAGTCTGGTTCAGACCGAGAGACAGATAAACCTACAGTACATCAGGGAGAAAACAGACAAACATCAAGCACCAAATAAACTATACATTTATGAGACTCGCAAGTTCACAAGTGATCAGCCATCCTCTTACCTCCTGCCATAGCACCTCCTGTCCAGTGAATGCCAGAGGAAGATTTATGCCATTCAGTGCCATCCAATCAATCTCCCGTTGCCATCTGGGCCAGTCCCACCACACGGAGGAGTAACTCTGAGTACACACGTTCTGATAGTACCTAAACCTAGAGTTACACACACATTAAATGAAATGAATTTGCTGCAATAGGTCCTCCACACACTAACCACCACATCTCCAGCCAATTAATACTATTATCCGTTATCAGAGCTGTAATGAACATGACCTCATTCATAACGTCATGTAGAATTCACTGTCTGCCGGCGTCTCTGAGAGTGACATAGTACAGGACAGCTCATGCAGAACTAATAAGACAAACACGCAAACAGACAACAACAAAAAACGTCTGGCTACAACAAAACATCCACACTAAGAGTGCGGAGTATCAACAATGCTGCTTTTTTCATTGTCTTGCAAATCACACACAACACACTCTCATTATTGGAGCTATGCAAAAGCTAAACAACGGCTTGCAGAAGGACATCTTTCCCGAAGAAACATACAAATGACCAGATGAAAGCAAAAAGACAGACAGTCTTATCTAGAAACATACTTATATGCTCACATATGAACAAAATACATAAAAACAAACCAATTTAATCACACTGAGAAAACCAGTAATGCAAGTTTGTAATATTTTGTTTGATATCTGCATTAAAGGCATTAAAAGCCAGTCAGTTTGCAAATATTTGACAGAATACACCGTGTGTCAGATTTTTTAATAACTGTTCATTTCTCAATTTAAATTAACACAATATTTCAAATATTTTTCTAAATGTTCACAGTTTACAAAAGAAAGAAAGAACAACAACTGCTGACTGTAGAATTCGAACTGCCATAAAGAGGAATGTGTTCATTATAATTTCTAAAATAACCATTAATATATATTTTGCTTAAGATTGATTATGGAAGGTAGCAAGAAAACTACAAAAAAGTCAACAAGTTTAACAGCTGGAACTTCAATCTCTGCAAAATATATGATTTAAGAAGGAAAATGCATGTATGATTATTAACATGGCAAATATATAAAAATCTGTAAACGCTGAGACTGCATCAGAGAAACTTTGAGACTGGACTTTGGTAAAACAGGTCATGCGACATCAGTGGTTCAATTAATAATTTTATTGTTATTTCCCTAACATTAGTTATCATATGATAATGCATTTTAAAAAGAAACTTGTTTCTTTTATTGCCACAACAAAACAGAGGGACATCAAAATATATTAAAGTTCTGATAAATAAAATGTATTTTGAACAAAAACAACTCCCGATAATATCGGCCTCCCGATAAATCGGTCGGGCTCTACTTGTAACATTTAAAAAATGTTAGATTAATGTCTGAATAAAGCGTTCAGGAAACAAAATTTATGTACAATTTTATAAGGTTTTTGTGCTGAAATTTTGAGAACATTAAAGACCATTTATATCTCAACAAACGTTCTATTAATGTGTCTGGAAGAACATTTGTTCATAACTTCACCTTTGCTGTGACATCATTTTGCACTGCAGTGTCATATAGTTGTGGCATTCTTTTCTATGAGTTAAAATTTTAAATATGTTTTGAAACTTCCTATATACTTATATGAAACTACGAATTATACATCTATAGGTTTTACTTTACGATTTATTGACTCTAATCATTTAAAATGACATAGAATATCAATGAATAAAAGGTGTTTTGTTAAATGAATTTACCTGTGAGGGGTGTTGATGCGCAGGACGCCGGTGAGAGGAGGCAGAGGTCGGGGGATATTCAGCTGATCTCCAGACCAGGACACATGACAGTTGCAGAAGTATTTGAGATAGTTGTATATACCGGTGGCCACCGCGACCCCCGCGCTGCCCACCGCCAGGATCTTGTTGTTCTTCACGGATCGCAGCTCACACGTGTCATTAGAGAGAGTTCTGTTGACTGACACGATGAAATCCCGAGATCTGTTTCCCAGCAGTCTCCGGAGCAGATCCACCACAGCTCTGGACTGCGCTTTGTCGCTGGCTTTCGCTCTCAGATGCGCGAGAGTTTGGAAGTCGCTGCAGACCGACTGCAACAATGTAACGAATAAAAGCGCGAGCAGCGCGCCGCGGATACAGTGTATCATTTTGACTTCTGTGACGTCAGCGACATCGGTGCTACAGCTGTAGAGTTCAAATTTTCAACTTTTCTACTATTGATTTCCTTCGCGTGAGCAGGAAGCAATGTGTGTCAATGGAAAAGCAGGCGACCAATCACGAGACCGTCTGAAGGGCCTGTGAGGAGCTTTAGCCAATTAGAACACCAGACTGAAAGAAATAGAGGAAACTCGGTTGTATTCATCACATGATCCAATTCAATTCGATGTGAGATCTCTATAATGATCTAACCAACTGCTATCTGCAGTTTTATGAAGCTGTTTGGCAGCATAAACATGATTGCACTTCCAGGAAGACAATTGTGAGGAAATAGAAAACTGTCATCAAAGAGAGGACTATTATTATTACATTTTCCAGTTCAAGTGGGTTACATAATGCATTTGTTATAAGTGCAATAAGTGAAACATCTTTACAGAAAACAGTAAGAGAGCCAGATGCGACCAATGTGACAAGTTTAGGTAGATAAGGACGAAGAACTGGAACGGGAACCCAACTCTGATTGGCACATATTAAAATAAATACAATACACAATACATGATAAAAAAAAGTTATTATTATTATTATTATAAATTTTACATTAACATTCATGTATTACCATTTAGGCATTTTCTTTTCTTTTATTTATTTAGTTTTAAATTATGAAGAAGATAAGAAAAAATAAACATCTTTACAGAAAGTAAGAAACCCAAAGGCAACTATAACAAGGAAAAAACCCAGGGCAAAGAACTGTGTCTGGAACCCAACTCTATGGCACTATAAATAAATAAATGCACAATATAACACATTATTTAAAAGATTCTTACTGATAAATTATTATTATTATTATAATTAGTTGTAGTAGTAGTAGTATGTATGTATGTATGCATGTATGTGTTTACAATAACCTTTGAATAGTTATTTAATAAACAGTGAAATCAACGAAAATTTGTTTTGATCGTTTGTTTATTTTAATTAGACAAATCAAATCACATTAAGTGGAATAAATCAGTGCTCCAGGTCTTTGTAAATACGTCGGGACTTTTATTTTGACGGGTGGCCTTACGGAAGTGCAAACATTGTGCTGAGTTTAAAAGTTACTGTTCAGAATTTACCATTTCGTATTTTAATGCAGCTTCGAGAAGGATGTGAGTATAGTTAAATGAAAATATGTTTGTAGTTTTCTGAACTGATTATTAAAGCCCATAAAGTTTATAGGAAGCAAACACGTGGATATTTGGACACAAAGTCTACAGGAGAACCACATAACAGTTACATGTACATAACGCAATTATTGGGATTATCTGTTTATTGTTAACGTGTGCAAGAACTGCTATAATACACACACACACACACACACACACACACACGTGTATATGGTTATAATGCTAAGCTGTTATATGGCCCTCTCTGTTATTTGTTTCACAGACCTGTAGTTGTTGTAGCCATGTCAGAAGAAGCTCTGCTGGCTCGTGTGAGAGCTTTAGAAGAGGAGGTGGAGAGACTGAAAGCTCAGCTGAAAGTGGAGAGAGATGGAGCTCATAGTGAGGAGAAGACTGAAACACCAGCCGGTCTCCAGACAGAGAGCTCAAAGCCTCAGGGATCCAAACAGAAGAAACGAGGAGCAGAGAGGCCCTTTGACTTCTCTGTCCACCCTCGCAGACATGCGGCTCTGCGGCTGGCATATCTCGGCTGGCAATATCAGGGCTTCGCCGTCCAAGAAAACACAGACAACACAGTCGAAGCCCGGCTTTTTGAGGCACTGCTAAAGACTAAACTGATTCAGGACAGACAGACCTCTAACTATCATCGCTGCGGCCGCACAGATAAAGGAGTCAGTGCTTTCTCCCAGGTACTGGCATCTGCTTCTAATTCATATGATATTGATCATGCTCTCATGTTTTCCAGGGTTCCCACAATAATGGTAAATAAAGATTCACTACATTTAGTTTTCTGCTTCTGATAATTTAGATTTAGAACCATTCGTGTATGATTTTGACACAATAATAATTTTAACTAACAGCTGTAAGTATAACAAGAATGATGAATTTTACATTCAGTAATAATCATTGTTATTATTTATGTCATTACATGTATGGTTAGTGTGATCTAAATTGTAATACCTTTTTTTTCAGATTTTGTAAAGCAATGGATTCCTGATATTCACTTTCTGTTATATCCAACCAATAACTGATAACTATAATGAAAGTATTACATTTTGACCTAATTAATAATCATTAGATCATAACAACTAAATAAATAGATGGATGGTTTAATAGTAGTAGTGACAACAACAACATATTTATATTATAATAGGAGTAATTATAATAATAACATATTCACAGTTCATCTGATAGTTATAAACTTTTCGTAACTAATATTTGTTATAAGTTTTTATTCTTTATTATCTAATAATTATTTATTAATAGTATTGTTTTAATTTATTAACATTTATTTATGAAAAATCTATTAGTCACATATTTATTTTAGTATTTAATTGATTTCGTATATTCTCTTTTTTTCTTCAGGTTATAGTCATCCTGTTTATATTTCTGTCAGTGTCTGCTGGCATTTTAAATGTGCAATTATTTAATTCTAATAAATAATCAATAGATTATAACTAAAAGTATAACAAGGGATAACATTAGGAATATTTAAATGTTTTATTATTTATGCCATTATATTTATGCAGTGTTTTTGTGATCTGAATAGTCACCCTTTTTTTTTTTTAGTCATGGATTCCTGATATTTACTGTTTTCTCCAGGTTATATCCATTGATCTGCGCTCAACTCAGTATGGAGGAGGTTTAGGTGTGACTGTCCCAGATGGAGCGGAGGTCAAAGGCAAGGTGACTGCAGAAGAACTACCCTACGTGAAGATATTAAACCGAGTCCTGCCACAGGACATTAGGATCCTGCAGTGGGCTCCTGTCGAGTCCGGCTTCAGTGCGCGCTTCGACTGCCAGTCCAGAACATACAGATACTACTTCCCTCGAGGAGACTTAGATGTGGATCTCATGGCAGAGGCTGCTAAACAGTGAGCAGATCACGACATCAACACATGCTGTCTGCTTAAAGAACTTAATGCTTAATTATGTTCCTCTGGGAAAGCAGGTATGAAGGAACACATGACTTCAGGAACATCTGTAAGATGGATGTAGGTAATGGAGTCTTGCAGTTTCAAAGGACCATCTTGTCTTCCTCCATCCAGCCAGCCAAACTCAACCCCACCTGCCCTAACGACCCACACCAACTCTATGTCTTCCAGGTCAAAGGTCTTGCTTTCCTCTATCACCAGGTGAGGAGCTCATCTCCAACTGGAAGCCTTCAGAATTAAAACTGTGGTTCTCAACCAGACGGTCTCAGAATACTTTTAAGAGGGCTTTAATAAATTATATATAATTAGACACAACACGCTTTAAAATGAGCTAAAAGAAATAAAAATCAAGATATTGCTTTTTTAATTTTTGTTTTGGAAGCAGTATTAAAGTGTCACTGAGATATTATTATAATTATTTTTCAGTATTATAGTTATATTTAAGTGGTTAATCGCATCTAAAATAAAGGTTTTTGTTTACATAATATACGGGTGTGTACTGTGTATATTTGTTTATGTATAAATGTATGTATGCAGTTTTAAAAAAACGTTTCATTTGTTAATATGAGATAAAGCATTAGCTTACATGAACTAAAAATGAACAATATAGATACAGCATTTATTAATCTGTGTTAATTTTAGTAAAAATGAAATCATTTGTACAGGTTAGTTCACAGTGCATTAACTAATGTTATTAAATACAGTTCTGAATTTTAATAATTTATTTGTAAATGTTGACACTAATGTGAACTGAATTTAATAAATTCTGTAGAAGTATTTATTATGGTTTTAAGTTGAACCAATATAGTTAACTAATGTCAATAAATGAAAAAAATAGAAAAATATATTTCTTTATAGTTTTACTCATTTTTATTTCAGTTGTAAGTTATTTTAGTACATTAAGCAAAACGAATTTCATTAAACATTTTATTTTATTGTGGTTAACGTTATATTTACCAGAAATGTTTCCTCTTGGTTATAATTAATTATAATAACACTGTCTGGAAAAATCAGGTAAATGAATAAAGTCTTAAAACCTGAAGAGCATTCATCTCCAAATACTATTTAATTAATGTAATTTATTTATTTGTACAGAAAGTAGGTTTGAACAGATTAAAATACATTTTCAAATATTATATATATATATATATATATATATTATAATTATTTATTATTATTCTTTGATTATGTCTTCAATATGGAGAAGTCAATAACTTAACTGTGTTGGCTGTTTTCCTGTTGAAAAGTGTTACCATGTTTATACATGCACCGCAGTAGGAGCTAGTATTGCATTCTAAACAGCCAATAACGTTGGTGTTCCAGGTTCGCTGCATGATGGCTTTGCTGCTACTCATTGGGCAGAAACTGGAAGCTCCAGAAATCATTAATCAGCTACTGGATGTGGAGAAAAACCCACGAAAGCCTCAATACAGGTGAGCTTTATTTCAGTATTTCTTGAAATTTTGAAACTGTTAAACTGCCCCCTATGATGGGTTATGAAATGTTCATATTTTGGTTTTTGTGAGTCCCAAACAACAGGTTGACATGCACGCAAGGTCAAAAAAACCTTGAAAAAATTAAATATGCATTTATTTTTACTTTATTTGTTCAACTCCCAAATGATTCCTTCAACGAACCCTTCTGGTGATTGGTTGATTTCATTTAAAGCAGTGTTTATGAGCTGTAAACGCTACAATAGCAGCACCTAGTGGCGAAGAATGAATTAGCATTTAAATTCGGACCAAGCAAAAATAATGTTTCATGACATCAACATGAAACGACTCATTTCAATTATTCAGAGAGACAATAACTTTGTACACGGCGCATTTTCAGATTTAAACTTTGCAGGATGTGTTACACACTGAATGAAAGCTCGTCTTCAAACATCCATAATAGAGCACTTTAATGATATCTGTCTGTATTTTATAGTATGGCGGTGGATTACCCTTTGGTGTTGTATGACTGCCACTTCGAGGGTGTGAGTTGGAGGAATGAAACGGAGGAGGAGAACCACGTTTTGAACTCTCTGCATCAACACTGGGTTCAGAACGCAGTCAAAACTCAAGTTCTGCTCGGCATGATCCAAGGCTTTCAGAAAACGACCACAGGTGTGTTTATACTGAAGCTACAAATCAAAAATCATTTATTAAATGTCCAGAAAGAAATGCTGCACACTGCCTGATGTTTATTTAAAAAGTAGCACATAAAAACCGCCGTAAGACCGATTTAGTTTCTGTTTTCTTAGAGACGACATCTCTACAGTGCTGGCTCATGGAGGGCTCCAGGCAGAAGAAGTACCAGCCTCTTCTGGACCGGCCGTGCTGTGAGAGTTTGGAGTCCAGGATTCAGCACTTCTTGAAGAGAGGAAGACTGGAGCAAGAAGAAGGAGAGAACGGGGAGGAGACGACCATTTTCAGGGGGAAAAGATCGAAACATTCCCTTCTGACAACAACAAACCAAATCCAGGAGCAGAACCGCGGAGCAAAAACCCCCTGACAAAACCTGTCAATGTCCAGAGTTTTCTGCTTTAACTTTACTTTTTTATTTTTACTTTGTTCTCCTAGCATCAGCGCAATTACCAAATTTTCCGCTATGCGAAGGAAAAACTTTTATTAAAGGATTGCTCTGTGTATTCTACTGAAATTGTCATTATCAATTTTGAAATAATCAATACACACCAAAAATGTTCTATTGTCCAAACAGAATTCATAATTTTTTACACATGATCTGCAGGCTCTGGCGTTAAATACATAAATACAGTTTATCATTGTCATTTTTTTGTCAGGTTTTGCTCATATAACAGCAGTATTTACCAAATAATGTTAGTTTTCAGTGGTTTGCTTTCTAAACCAGCCAACATCAAACGTCCTGGATTTTTTTAAATCAATAGAAAAGTTAAACATGCATTAAATTAAATAGTTATTTTTTTAAATAAATCACTTTAAACTCTGCTGCAGTGCAATATATATACATGTAAAAAACAAAATACTATTATATTTTATTATATATTCAGGTTAGAAAAATTATATTTTACGATTAATTGTTATATATATATATATATATATATATATATATATATATATATATATATGTGTGTGTGTATGT
>JAUMHG010000076.1:14971506-14986175 GCA_032359395.1 Enteromius anoplus
TTTTTTGTTATTAAAATTGAAGTTCCTGTTTCAAAGTTTACAGATAGATGGCTAATGTATGTGCCATTGATATGTTCTGTGTTGTTTAATAAACACTTTTTTTGAGCCTCTTAATTAGTAAATGATTCAATAAATACCGTACCGTGCCATTCATAACGAGGTATTACCGTACCGTGAAATTTTGATACCGTTACATCCCTTATATATGTATATGTATTTTTTTAATATGTAAACATATTATATTTTTCTTAAATGTATGCATTTATATTTATATTTATTTATTGATACATATTAAATATACACAGTACATACACACATATATTATGTTAAGTTAAATATAAAATGTTATTGAAAATATGCTTTGATACAAAAAGGGACTGCTGGTTGAAATATATTCCTTTTTAAAATACACATTTATACTGAATTGTGTTTAGAGTTCATAAAAATATTTGTGAATTTTTGCAACCCTAAGCACCTTTATTCTTTCTTTTTATTGGTATATAATGGCTTCCCAACAACATTCTTAAGGATGAAACAATGCATAGGCCTTATTAACTACTAATGTTTGGGTTTCTGAGGTTTAAAGGGATATTTAATGCAAAATTTGTCATAATTGTATATATTTTATTTTTACTTCCTTATTATCCTCTTTCCCTTGGATATGCCAAGTAGATTGTGAATGCCATTTCAGGTTGATTTTAAGTGCTTTTACCGATGCACATGTTATCTGGCTGGTTCTGGATCTCTGTGATTTGATATACCTCTTGTTCATCACAGGACCTTCCCAATGCCATGAACGCAGCTGAGATCACAGACAAACTGGGCCTTCACGCTCTCCGTCATCGTAACTGGTACATCCAGGCCACCTGCGCCACCAGCGGCGACGGGCTCTACGAGGGGCTGGACTGGCTCTCCAATCAGCTAAAAAATCAGAAATGAGCTTGTCTGTCGCCTCCAAATCTGTGTGCGTGTGTTGTCGTACGAATGGGTAGGTGTGTGTGATGTAAGCGTGTGTCTGAGAGAGCGAGACACACACAGCTACAGTACTGACCCAGACTTTGACTGAACTCAGTATCCCATGTTCCCCTCTTTCGTTTAGGTTTGGGCATTGCTGATTCAGACTGTGTTTGTGTGTGCATAGTTTATCTTTTATTATGCACGTTAGCAAGAATGTATCGTTTCTGTGTGTTCATGTGTGTATGAAGGCTTCTCTGTCTGTTTGCTTGGTTTGGGAATGACCCTGGCGTGCCTTTTATACACACACACATCTCCTCTTATCATTCCACCTTGCAAACTGTAATACGACTCATTGTATTTTTGCTCCATACTGCACCACGCGTGGTTTTCACATGGCGAAGAAAGAACCAAGGTTGTCATAATGAACCTGCAATAACTTAGTATTCCAGTATTACAGGCCTGCTGAAAATACAACCTGTACACTTTCCATATAGCGTTTTAAATTGAGATTACGAAACCTGCCCTGTATCTTTAGGTAAAACTGTGTTGTAACCTGTATCAGGTCAGGATCGATTCGCTCAGACCCACCCCCCCCAAAGCATCACTATCCTTGATTGTTCTTTTGAGTCATTTGAAAATCAGGCTGTTTTATTTTCGGCTCTTCATCTCCATGTTTTAATTTGTGACCGAATGTGGGTAGTGGAGTCGTGGGCAGATCTCTGGTTTCCTACTGTACACTACCTGTTTCCAGCCGCCACACAGACCCCAAGCACAATCACAGACTGCTGAACATTCCCCCGACCACCAAATTGTTGGATTTGATTTGAATTAAAAACATCATATATTACACGCTGTCTTCATGTTCATTTCCTGTGTCCTGGAGATTCTTGTGGGTTGTAAAAATGGAAGGATTCCAATGTCCTGAGGTCTTTTTAAAGGTGTTTTTAGTTTTGGATCAAAATAGCACGCTAGCTTCAGTCAGTTTTTGGACATATATGTTTACATTAAGGAATTCATGTTTTATTCTATAAAAAAAAAAAAATATATATATATATATAATATAATATGTGTAAAAAAAAAAAAAATATATATATATATATAAAATAAATAAATATATATGTATTTTATATATATATATATATATATATATATATATATATTGAGAAGGTTAGGTTGGAATATTTTAATGGTTTTAAATGTAAAAAGTGTCTTCTGCTCACCAAGAATTAAAAATAGTGATATTGTGAAATATTTTTACAATTTAAATAATGTTGATATTATTTTAGAATATTAAATTTATTACTGTGATCAAAGCTGAATAGATATTAAAAATAGAGTAATTAATAATTGAATAATTACCCGCAATAAGCTCCAAACCTATATTGTTTCTTCTGCTGAAAACAGTTTGGGTCACCATTGACTTCCATAATATTTTTTTCCTGTATGGAGGTCAGTGTGAGTGTCAATTGCGATTAAATGAAGGCAGAATTTTTATTTTTGGGTGAAATATTCCTTTAGTTAGTAAGTAGGAAAGCTTTGATATTTTGGTGAGAGGTAAGTAATGATACAGATGTGTTTCCCCCTTAATCTGGTAAACCTACCATACCTGTGACTGAGAGTATGTGAATATGACATATTTTTCTTGTTGCGTTCTCAAAATAAACAGGAAATATGACTAGTTATTGCTCAAGCTATTGTGATTGCTTAATCATTTAACTTCCCTGTGACACATTTACGCTTAAGTGGGGCAAGGTGTGTTATTGGACCTTTGTGAGTGTGTGTGTGTGTGTGTGTGTGAAGTCATATTCTATGGCCCGTATTATAGATTTATTATAGGTCAATAGAGTTAAAAACAACACTGGAACGACATGAGGGTGAGGGAAAGATGGCCTGTCCCTTTAAATAGTTTTCGCACAATCAATTGAAGCTCGGAATATATGACTTACAAGCAGTGTCTTACCTATGAGTAAAAGCATGTGGGCTGTTGTAGAAAAACCAGCCTGAATTGACCAGTACCTGTCTGTGAGCTGAAGGGAGGGGCTTCCTGCACCTGTGCATTCATAAGCTCCGCCCACGCGAGAGGTGTTTCAGACGAAACTCGGCTGAAGTACAGAAGATGTTACTCATGCCGGCTGGACACAGACGCTTAAACTTCAGCTTTTGTCGCTATACGTCGATACCACACAGCAACAACAGGTGGACTGTTTACATGCAGGAGAGTTACGCTTATATAAGCATACACTGTTTTAAACGGCATAAACTCAGTGGCTCTGCATTCTTCAACATAGGCTTTTAAGGAAACCGAGCCGTTTATACACCTGTCCTAAAGGTTAGTGTCAAGAAATATGTTCTTATGTGAGTTTTAACGACATAACTGCTATAACAAGCTTTACAGAAAGGACTGGTACAACTGTAATATGTACAAGCATTGAACGATAGTAGTAATTCAGCTCAAAAACAATCAATTCAGTGTCAAACTCTCGTCCAAATCACGCAGTTCATTCTCTAATGGTGTTTAGTTTTACGATTAATCGCATACAAAATAAAAGTTTTTGTTTACGTGATATATATGTGTGTGTACTGTGTATATTTATTATGTATATATATAAATACACACATATGCATGTATATATTTAAGAAAAATCTTACGTTTATATGTTAAATATATTATTTATGTACAATATTAATCATATTCATATATATATATATATATATATATACATACAATCATATATATATATGCTGTGTGTGTATTTATGTATAGCAACATAATAAATATACACAGTACACTCGTACATCGTGTAACTGAATTTTTTTTATGCGATTTATCACGATTAATCATTTAACAGCACTGCTTTTTAGTTAGTAAATATGGCATAAATGTAATACTTGCTTTGTTAAAATATAAAAAGAAAGCTTAAAATGGGTAAAATTTATTAAATGTGTTCAATGTCATTATTTTAAAGGAACAAACAAATAGTGCGTGCAAGCTTTATAATTATGTGTAGGCTTAAATTGCATGATTATATGTGCTAATTGTTCCTTTTTTGTATTTCATATTAATGATTTAGTGCTGAATAATATTCAGCGTGACGCAAGTTAAAGAGATAATTACCTCACATCATTAAATTACATAAAATCATCCTTGGTGTTTATGACTTTCTTTCAGTTGAATACCAAAAATATATGGTTTTTGCTTTATAATAACAGTGAATGGGGATGCGCTTTTCCAAAAAGTGCATTCATCCATAATAAAATCTACTCTGGAGGGCTGATGAAAGCCCTACAATTAAAACTCTTGCGACAATATGGTCTCAACCACCCTTCACTGCCATTATATATCTTAGAAAAGCCAAGATTGCCATTTAAAAAAAAAAAAAAGATAACTTCGATTGTATCCATCTGAAAGAATAATTCAAATACACCTATGACTTGGTTGGGTGAGTAAACTATGAGGTAATGTTGATTTTTGGGTTCCCCCTAAGAAAAAGTTGTGTAAAACTGCTCTGAAATATTGAGTATTGTTTGTTTCAGTAGCTTTAGACTCAACAGCTGCTTTATTAAGCATTACAAATATGACCCTATTTAAGTTTGCATGTACTTTTAATTGATAAAAGGCTGTTGTTCTCATCGATGCCGTATTATACCACACCGCTTTAGGTGATGAAACGACATCAAAGCAGAAGAAAAACAATCGACAGGTGCACAACTGCTTGAACTTTCATTTCTCTAATCATGACTGTCATCACATTTGGTTTGGGTTTGTGTTGAACCAGCAGCCTCTCGGTGCCGGTCGTTCCTTAATGCACGTTTAAGAGAAACCTACGACAGGATTTTCTCTTTGAGCATAAAATGTGGTCTGTGTGGTTTACCCCCTTATTTGATGTAAGTAGATCCCGCAGCATTGTACAGGGACAATAGAGCTTTATTTGCAAAGAGTGACATCACCTTTTTATTTTGACAGGTGCGTTTAAGTGCATCAGCTACAGAAAAGGTGCTGTTTGTTTGTGAAGCTTCATAAATATTAGAAAGCGTAGTTGATTGTTTAGCTGAAAAGTTTTGACATGTTTCTCTGCCAGCTTCCTGGTTCACAAGTTCTCCGACACCGTCGTGTCTAGTCAACAGTTCTGTTTCCTTTAGCAACAGCGGATAAAAGATTACTAACAAAAAGGTGTGACTTTTGGCACACGTCATTGTTTTCTTTTTGTTCTTGGCTGAAAATCAGGTTCTGCCGTGTTGAGTAAAATCTATTTTTGGGAAGGGAAACTTAGGAAAACACATTTTTGAATGTTGTTGTGACACGTGGATGGTGTAGTAGAGTAGCAAATAGTTTGGTTTGTGAGTCACACCTGAAAGTGATCAGTGATTTTTCATTCGTCTTGTGTCTCTCGGCAGTGATGGAGGTGAAAGGATTCAGGTCAGAGGTGGAAGTGTTTAGGAGGTCGACAATTAACACCGTGTCCAGAAGAGATTCTGTTTCTGTGAAATGTTCTCCAGCTTCCCAGAACCTTCAGATGTCTGCACCTCGATCGATCCCTCTGACCATCAGAAACACTCACAGGTAATTCATGGCACTCAGTGCTTATTGCATCATTTGACTGTGGTTGAAAATTTGCTTAAAATACAAAAAAACCTAGCAATGCTATAATTCTCATATAGAAATTCTTATAATTTGCATGCAAAGTTTTATGTCATTAAATATTTTATTTGCATTTATTTTATTTTGTTTTGTAACTATAGCAATAGTGTATTAACAGCTGCAAACAGTTCCAAAGATGTAGTGGTTCTTTTTTTAATTTAGATTTTGCATACATGATTTTATTTTAGGAAAATTGTTTATTTTTATTTATTTAATTTGATCTATAATTAAAATAGTGTATAAACAGCTTGTTTTTAATTTATATTTTATATACATATTTTTTATTTGTTAAAATATATTTTTTTATTATTTTTATTTCATTTTACTTCAACTTCAAAGTATTTAATATGTTATTTATATTTGAAGATGTTATTTACATTTTTATACATTCAGTATAAAGTGTTTTTTGTTCTTTTATTTTATTTTCAATCATAGCAATATCATATAAACCGCTTCTGACAGTTGCAAGTTGAGTTTAAAGATGTCATTTGTATTTAAACATTTTGTTTTAAATATGTAATTGCCTAATTTAGAATCAGAATCACATTTATTGCCAAATACTGTATGTATACCTAACGAGGAATTTGTCTTTCAATGTAAGTGATTTTATTTTATTTTAAACTATAGTATTAGTGTATTAACAGCTTCAAACAGGTCCTGATGAGTTTCAAGATGTTAAAGCTGTTATTTTTATTCATTCATTTTTAATTTAATTTTATTTA
This sequence comes from Enteromius anoplus, assembly GCA_032359395.1. Taxonomy (NCBI): domain Eukaryota; kingdom Metazoa; phylum Chordata; class Actinopteri; order Cypriniformes; family Cyprinidae; genus Enteromius; species Enteromius anoplus. The sequence continues at coordinate 14,977,825 of JAUMHG010000076.1, forward strand.
ACTTAACTTAACTTTTTAATTTAATGTAATTTTTAATTTAATTTAATTTAATTTAATTTAATTAAATTTTATTTTATTTTAAATTTTATTTAATTTTCTAATTGAATAAAAATGTTAATTTAATTTAAACTTTTACTTTCTTTTCTTTTACTTAACAAACTGTTCCAAGTTCAATTCAAAGCCCTGCTTTACTACTACTACGCATTGTTGTCTTATTCTGATGGTTTATATATCAATGCATGTTATAAAACACTTGTGTTCATTTGATCATTTTTAGCAGTTGTTCCTGAAATCCTGTCTCATTTAGTCTTGTTAAATATCCTGTTTTAGTCAGAAATCTGTCCGATTACGGAAACAGAATGTGTTGAAACGATCTTGTCTTCTTACTCTTCCCTGTCTTGTGATTTCAGCGTTCCGATTAAAAGAGACTTTCGAGCTTCGTCCGCTCCTCTGATTCCCAATCCGTTTCCGGAGCTCTGCAACCCGACTCACTCCCCGGTGCTGACCAGCTCTCTGGGCGGCAGGGATGTCCCCTCCAACAGCAGCACACACGTAAGCGTGCCTGGATGCTCTACGCTTTGACACAAATGATAGACAGTTGCCTGTGGCGCAGTGAATTCTCACTAACAGGTGACAGACGCCGTGACACGGCCTCCTCGGAGGAAAAACAAGCATGCATGCACACAAACACCTCACAGGGCTTTCAGTTCACAGACTTGTCAATAAAAACACACAACACAAGCGCATTCTTTGGGACTCTGAAAAGTTCACGACCTTAAACAAACAAAACAAGCAAGGAAAGTCTCATGTACTTGCGTGCGCCTTAGTTCCTGAATGATTTACGATCAGATACTTGTGTGTTTTTGTAGGTGCTCCGGGTTTTTGGGGATGCCACGAACAGTCGGTCGGTTTTGGTGACGTCTGGGACGACGGCGCATGATGTCTGTAATATGTTAGGGTTAAACGCACACTGTACGGACAAGGAAAGCTGGGCTCTCATTGAACATCATTCATCTTTAGGCCTGGGTAAGACTTGGTGTTATCGCACTAAAAGCACATAATGCAATTGCTAGTACTCTCTTGCAAGTTGGTTACTGTAATACTTTCATAATGCGATATAAAATCGCCTGCAAAGGAAGTTTGATAGTAATAAGATTTGTATTGGAAAATTGGTTTGCTGCTTTGCATTCACTTCGTCGTTTGCATGCATTTGATTTCGCACTGAGAAACAAGTTACTATCTAGTGTTTGTGTAAATGCACATTCATGCTTCATTGTTTGAATGCCACCTTGTTTGCGTGGAAATATTGTCTGACATGTCTCATTGTGCTTTATAATGAGGGATTCTTTGCTGAAAGAAATCAGGCTCAGGGTGTTGTGAAAAATAGCATTGAAATGAACACAACCAACGTGTTATACAGGCTTTTACAGTAGCTTTAGATGTGCTTTTGACAGGTGCTGGATTGGACAAACTTTTGGTTTCGATGAATGACAGTTTAATTAGTAAAAGGTATTTAGTTACATTTTGTAAAATAATTGTTTTCCTAAATCTAAAAGCATTCAATTTAATGTAGAATTTTTATACGTTATATATGTATGTGCACTGTGTATATTTATTATGTGTGTGTATTTATACGCACAAACACCTACAGCATATTTTTGGAAAATATTTACATTTGTATAAACATTTATATAATCATATTATTATATTTAAAATTCTATATATAAATGTTAAATAGCATTTATAAATGTATTTATAAAATTTAATTTAAATGTAAAAATTAAGTTAAGTTTTTTAGTTTTAGTTACATTTTATTAACTGTGTTTTTAATTTCGTTAAACTTTAATCAAATGAAAAGCTTCATTTTTACTTTCAATTAGTGTTACATTTGAGTAGAATCTCATTTAATTTAGTTTTTATTTAGTTTTAACATTTGCTTTTTATTTTTTATTGAAATAAACTTTAAAAATGTAAGTTATAATTTAAATTATAATTGTTTTAAAGTAAGTTATTTTTAAAAATGAACCACATGTATCTTCTTAATAAAAGCTTGAATCACATTGTACTTTATGAGCTATTTATTTTATTAAAGATGTCAGGTAAGTGCTGCATGAGTTGGAGCATTTGTATTTGAACTTTGCTATATATATATATATATTTGTTTTTGTCCTTCAGAGCGCTGTCTGGAAGACCATGAGCTTGTGGTGCAGGTTGAGTCATCTTGGTCTGTAGAGAGCGACACAAAGTTGATCTTCCGTAAAAACTACGCTAAATATGAGTTCTTTAAAAAACCCGTGGTATAAAAACTCATTCTTATCACCTACTAATTTATCTGAATATATATATTTGTATGTGTATATAAATTTTCACAGTCTTTTTAACTGAAGTGATGTTACGACTAGCAAATAAAGACATTTTTAGTAAAGTTTGAATAATAATTATTTATTTATTTTTGTCCTATTTTGCAGTTATTCTTCCCGGAGCACATGATCTCTGACAGCGCTGATGTCACTAAAGGCATGACATCATCAGAGCTGGTGCAGGTATGATGATCTACAGCTTTAAAAAACGTACAAATGGAAACGTTACTGTTTTCCTGACACTAGTACATGTCTGTCTTGTAGAATATGGTGAAGAGCGGCTCCTGTCCAGAGATTCAAGGCTTTCTTCATTTGAGAGAGGGCGGGAAAAAGTCCTGGAAGAAACTCTACTTCGTTTTACGACGCTCTGGCTTGTACTGCTCTAGCAAAGGACAATCAAAGGTGCCACACACAAAAACTAAAACGCATTCAGAGACACCCGCAAAGTGTGTAAATTGTAAAATCTGGATGTGTGTATTTTTATAGGAACCACGACACCTGCAGTTCATTGAAGATCTGGAAGATCTGAATGTGTTCACAGTATTCAAAGGCCGTAAACATTACGGGGCTCCAGGAGAGCATGTCTTCTGCATTAAGGTAGCCAATAGGAACATAGCATCGGTGCTATTTAAGCATTAATTATAAAGTACTTGAATTGAATTAGAATTGTTATATTAATTAATTCACTGTTATATTTTTTGTTTTATTTTAGTTTAAATGATTATTTAATTAATATATAATTATTAAATTATTTAATTATATATATAAATATATATATATATATATATTATACTGATTTATTTTTATTGTTTAAAATTTTATTTGTCAAGTAATTGACTGGGCAATATTTAAAGTTGGTTTGTTTTTAATCTTATATTTTATATTACAATACAATATAATATATACATATATTATATATAATATATGCATATTGCTTATATACATATATATAATATATACACAGCCTCCAATAATATCAGTAGTTTTTGCTGATCGACATATATAAATAAAAAAAAGCGATAACAGTTATTTTGTCTCATTTTGTTAAATTATATATAATATGTATATTTATTTTTTATTCATTTTATATATACATGTACCTATAAATATACTCAGTAAAGAAAATATAGTAAATAAATAAATATATTTCTTTATTAACTTATTTATATTTATAAAATATAATATATTATTATAATTTGTGCTGTCAAATGAGTAATAGTGATTAATCTTATCCAAAATAAATGTTTTTGTTTATATTATGTATGTGTGAGTACGGTGTATATTTATATGCATATTTAAAAGTCTGTATTTACTTCTGTGTGTGTGTGTGTGTATATTTATATTAATACAATTTATAAAACATTTTAATTGAACATATACATGCATGTGTTTGTATTCATATATATACACTGTAAATAATAAATATACACAGTACCTACCAACATACTTTGTAAACAAAACTTAAATTAAATTAGGAATGCAGTAGGTTTTATTTTAGGGTTAGAGTTTGTCTATATAGTAATTATCATTTGCTTATAGAAGTCTATGGTATTTCCTTATGTAGACAGCTAAGTGAACATGAATCTGTGTTTGTATATGTGTAGGCCTCAAAAGACAGGTTCCGCTGTCAGGATTTGAAGCTGATGTGTGCTGACAGTGAACAGAGTCGTGTGTGCTGGATCACAGCCTTCAGATTGTTTAAGGTAAGTGAACACACACACAGACTCACTAAGAAAACTAATTCTATCTGAAACCTGTGTGTGTGTGTTTTAGCATGGGAAACAGTTGCAGTGTAATTACCAGCTCTCTCAGTCCAGCGCCAGACTTCACAAACCATCACAACCAGACTCCAAGGTACAGAAACATCTGGCAAGCCCACACGAAAAGAAAGCCCACATGACTTGTGCCCTGTATCCTGAAGCCACATGTTGGCTGTGTGTGGAGGACAGAGTGCTAGTGTAAGTTGTTCTCACACACATGTGTCATCATCAGTATACAGACCGGGAGGAGTCGATGGTGGCCATGGATTTTTCAGGGAAGAGCGGCGGTCGAGTCATTCAGAATCCACACGAGGCCCAGAACGCAGAGCAGGAGGAAGGACACAACTGGCGGGTGTGTGTGCATGCACAAGAGAAAATATGAAATACATATTTTATCAGAATTCATGCTCAATGTGTGTGTGTGTGTGTGTGTTTGTGTGTTGTGCAGATATTGGAGTCCATAAAATATTGTCATGTTTTTAAAAGAAGTCTGTCCTGCACACCAAGGCTGCATTGATATAAACAAAACCATAGTAAAAGCAGTAATATATTGAAATAAGATTGCCATTTAAAAAGAACAATATGTTGATAACAATAGCAATCATATAAAAAAAATTTGTTAATATTTTAATAATACATTTTTAAAATGCTTCATATCTTTTTGGTGAAACTGATTAAAAAAAATTCAGGACTGTTTGATGAACAAATTTTGAAAAGGACAGCATTTATTTGAAATATAATTATTTTGTAACATTATAAAGATCTTTATTGTCACTTTTAAACAATTTGATACATTCTTGTTGAAATTATATATTTAATAAAAAAAAAAATATTCAAATAAAATTTAGCTATAAAATGTATTATTATATATGTAAATAATACATATAAATATATTGTAGTAAAATACAAATGATTATTTATACATTACTACTATTAAATTATTGTTATTAATAAATTATTATTATTAAAATGTTTTTTGTCAACAATAAAAAAAGTTGCTGTAGACAAAAGTGTAGATGTTTCTTTAATGGGGTGTGTTTGTGTTTCAGAAGAGAGAAGCGTTACGTCACAGTTTACCCAGCAGCAGTCACGGCTCACAGCTGTCCGGTGAGTCTCACCTCAACACTGACATCATAGAAAATCTATTGTAATCAACAAGAAAGACGCTCTCATTACTAAAAGCTTTCTGTGTGTGTGTGTCTACAGCGGTTCATCGGGTCCAGCCGTGGTTTCATGGGGGCGTGTCTCGAACTGAAGCTCAAAGGCTATTGGAGGAGCAGGGTCAGGTGGATGGGTGAGAATCACTAGTTTGTTTATCATCTGCTCTTTCACTGTACAGTTGTGTTTTATAGTTTTCTCCTGTCTGCAGGATGTTTCTGATCCGTGACAGTCAGCTCCACACGCAGTGCTTTGTGCTGTCCTTGTGTTATAAACTGAAGACCAAACACTACCTCATCATTCCCGTAAGTCTGTTTTTCTCATTTTGTGTGTGTTTTACATCCTACATCTTCATCCTGACCTCTCTTTCTCTCTGCAGCTAGAGCAAGGAGATAAACAATACTGCACGATGGACGACGGTGTCACGCTCTTCACAGACCTGCTGCAGCTGGTGGAGTTTCACCAGATCAACCGCGGCATCTTACCCGTGTGTCTCAAACACCCCTGCACTTGCATCGCACTCTAAGCCTTCACCTTCAACCTCTTCCTCAAAGGACCTACATGACCCAGCACGAGAATGTTTTCATTTTACGACTCGCAGTGGATGTCAGGACATTCACAATCCAAAAAAAGACTATATTTCTGTACATCGTAATTATATTTATATTTTGTATAGCACACTTTGGAGCTCTTTAATAAGTTTACACGAACCTGCTATTCCTTCTATCAACACTGGGCGGCGCTCTTGTGCTTTCAAGTGCTTTACTGTCCAGGACTTCTTAGTTTTATGCAGAGATACATTAATGCATTACTGAAGTTGCAGAAGGAGCGATTTCACTGTAGCAGATTTATTATTATTAATAATAATGTTCTTTTTTGTTCAGCACTGTCTAATTTATGGGTGTTTTGTCATAATACTGATGTTTAAGATAATTGAGACCAGTTTATGTTTGCTTTGTTTTATATTTTTATCTAGTTGACTCCATTTTCTCATTGTTCACTACTTACATAGTTGTGCTTGGTTGTGTGTGTGTGTGTGTGTATATAGTTTAATTCTGACCAAAACTTCAAGTTGAAGTTGTTAAGAAGTAAATGGTATGTTTGTGCTTTTTTAGAAGTTTGAATGTGTTTGTGTGAGAGAGAGAGAGAGAGCTTGTTGTTTTTCTGCATTAAACTGTATTTGACTCTCAGCAGGACCATTTCTGGAGACAGACCGCCTGTGTGTGTGTGTGTGTGTGTGTATGTGTGTTTGTTTCTTATATGCTTCAGTTAACTTGACATCACAGTGCATCAGTTGTCAGGTCTCCACTGTGTTGTTGCCATGGAGATTATGCCTTTAATATTCAAGGGAGGTCACCAGTCCAGGCTGTAGTATATACTGTAGGCTGTATATGCTGTGACTGATCTGCATGACTCACTTTAAACCTGATTATTGAATGAGATGCTAATTTATTCAGATGTAAGTGAGGTGATCACCTCGCCGTAGCTGTTGATAAATCATACATTAATCCTGTATTATAAGGGTAAATAAAGGAGACGGTGATCAGTCACTGAGTCAGAGAAGGATGCTTCGTTCGTCCTGACCAAAATAAATCTCAATATAGTGTAAATATAGAGTAATGAACCACATGGAATTAGTTCTCATTTCAACTGAGGAAGGAAATTAGATATATAACTGTTGTGGGCATGGATTAATGTTAAATATATCAACATACAAATATATGCATATACCTTATTTTTTTAAATTTTACAATTATTATATAAAGTTAATTAAAAATGTAGGCTATAAATCATATAATTTTTAACTAATTAATTAAATATATATAAAAACTCATATGTAACAAATATAAAATATAATTATCTATAATATAGATAATTATATATTTTAATGTATCAAGGTGGTATTTATTTATAAATTATATATTTCTTATGATTATAAATAAATGAGACAATTAGCTTTGGTTTTCAGCTATGTATTTATATATAATTCTGTTGTATTTTTTATAGTGTTCATTATAAGCACTGTTATTATATAGTTTGGTGTTTTTTTGGCTTGTGACTTTTGTGTCCCTTTTTGTCTTCACCAGCTTGCCGTAGCTCCACCTTACCTACCAGAGACACTCAACCGGTCATTCACCTCTCTGACTTATTTATGAGGAATGATTAATTTAAGATTAAACAATGTCCCCAAACCTGCATAAAAGCTCCACCTTTTCAACACACACACACACACACGCACGCACGCACGCACGCACGCGCACACACACACACACACACACACACGACTACCTTACTGTGGTGTTTGGAAGGTCTGCTGAAACTAGGCCACAGAGACACAACACAACAGACTGCTCCACATGGGTTTAGATCAGTTTCATTTGAGGACGATCAGGAGATCACTTCACTGTTGTCGTTAAAGCAGGAACTTGCTAGTAATTCTGAGATCGTATAATTAATTTTCTTACCTTCTAAAATAAAATAAGCTTTGCCTGAAATGAAATTGTCCTTAGTTCTGATCATAGCCACAATGCATTGAGTTGCATTAAAATTGACACATATTTCCTGTAGTTTTAAGCACAAAATAAGATGTGTTTTGATGTTAAATGTGAATGGAATAGCTTTCCTCTTCTGAAGCTGAAATGACACATGACTCTCAGAGTTTAGTGTGACAGAATCAGATTGAATTTCAGCTTCTGTTTCAGTACGTCTGTCCTGTCCGAAGAGCCTTTGCTGATCATTTCATTTTTACTTGATGACCAACATAATATAGCAAATCAAATCAAAGATGGCTTTATTAACCTTTGTTGCTATAATAAAGCATCTTAATTTGCTTTTTCAATTTGATGTGACTTAAAAAGTATTTCAAAATATATATGTATTATACAGTATGTTATGTATGCTTGCTGCTTAAAATATAATTCAATATTTTTATTCGCATTTATTTTAAAATATATTTTAAGCAAGTTATTATTGTATAATTCTGTATTTTAATGATTTAATTAAGTGTTAGATATACGTTTTCCTAAATATATAATTTTACTCATATTCTATAATGTGTGTGTGTGTGTGTATA
>JAUMHG010000076.1:15006410-15018158 GCA_032359395.1 Enteromius anoplus
CATGTACATTAAGTTGTTCGGTTGGCTCTTTTGGCACCGAATTTATCTGTTTATTTTTGATACATTTGTATTTTTAATTATATAAAGCTATTTATTTCATTTGGATGAATTTGCCTCTTTTATCAGATTTCCCAATTGTTATAATTCATATTTGTGCTGATCAATTTTGAATTGGGTGGGCCAGAGAGGCTGCTGTGCAAATATTTTGTGGCTCCTCCCCTATAGAAGATCAAATCTCACTCAAAACTTTTGCTAAAACTTGAGAGCCCTGTTGAAGTATTGTGTTTTACTTAAAAAACAGTTTACAGAATGTCTATCTACCTATAGGGTTCCCGAATGTCTGAAATGTAGGCTACTATATTTGATTATACACAAAACATTTATTTTAGATGTGATTAATCATTGCCCAGCACTATTAATTTATTCCACATTTTTTGTTTGTTTATTTATTTATTACTACTATTATTACTATTGAAATTATTTTGTTACTCTCTGCTAAAATAAAAAAAATCTGATTTTTAATTTAATTAAAAATTATTTAATTTAATTATGGCTTTATAAGATTTTTTCATAGGTTTATTGAAATTAATTACAATTATTTGAAATGGCTTCATTTTAGTTAACAATAAAAACACATCTCTGAATCCAAGCTTACTCCTGCAAAGCGTGAGTTGTGAAAAGTGTGTGTGTGTGTGTACTGTTTGTTTGTGTGTGCATGTACTTACTTAAAACTATTCAGTCAGCCAGTACACCGAAACTAGGACATACTACAACATCATCAAATTAGTCTTGGCAACACATCAGAGAAACAGCCCTCATTTGTAGCACAAGGGTTTGTGAGTTATATTAGCATAAAAACATTCACTAATACAAAATACATTAAAACAACATACCATCCAGTCACTTCAGATATCATATTTTACAATACATTGACTTGAGAAGCTCTAATCCTGAGCTTGCAAACCATTTAGTATGGTATAAATCGAACCTCTTCATCCAACATACCAGATATCCAGCTCTTGACCTTTTGCTTTCCACTCTTACCTCTCCACAGGTTTGTGAGGGAGAAGGAGAGAGGGAGAACTAGAAGAACATCTGGTGAGATAAAGTGCTTGTGATGTTGCGAGGGGATGATGCCGAATATCAGCGTCGCTATCACACTCTGGGCAACACTCGCCGCCTCTCCAACCCTGACATGGAGGCCTATGCTAAGCTCCACAAGAGCGGCGACATGGAGCATCAGAGGAACAAATACCCCCCACAGCACGCCGCCACGCTGGTCAATACCAACTGTGCACGGCAGCAGGTCTGTGTGTGTTTGATGAACCTTGGTGATGGTTTGGGAGGTGGATTGATTCCCAACTCAGTTTAGAATTAGTATTATAAAAGCTACCTGGTCTCATGGCATAAATGTTCCTGGGTGCATACATACCGAGAAGTACATATCACTGCAGTTACACTCGATTAGTACACGTGTCGATTAGTAATGTAATTTTTGCACAATTACTTGAAGAATATAATGTTATGATATGCTGGGATACTGTATTTGAAAACTGATGCTTTTGAATGTTAGCATCATACACATCCAGCTTCATATCTATGTGTTTTCATAGACTGTAGGTTTGTTCGGTAGCTCACAGAGTACAGAGATGTAGTTAAAGGAGGAGCTCTGCTTTGAATGCCATGTACATGTAACTATGATTTGACAAAACCTTTTCATATCGATTTTGTATTTTTAAACACTATTTTTAATTCTGAAACAACACAATACGTAATCAGCGTATTAAAAATGTGTCAGGGTTCACGTATTGTGTGCTTTAGCACCACTCAGAGGACTTTTCTCTTTGAAACTGGGGTGCAGTAAGGTATATAAAAACAGCTTTGCACAAAAAGTGCACAGAGGTACATAACTATGTATATGTATAGAACTAATGTCCTAATTATAGTTTAAATATTGAAAAGGACTGTGATGGTTTTTGCTTTCTGTTTTTTTGTGTTTTTATCTCCTCTTCTCTCTGTCATACTTCCTCCCACCTCTAATTATCTCTTTCATCATCCTCCTCCTCTTTGCAGTCGTTCGTCTCTAGTAGTGGCTCTTGATAAGTCAACCATCACTGCTGTTATTGCACATATTGTGTGTGTGTGTGTGTGTGTATTCAGAGAAAAAATGGTGCAGACACACTTCACTCAGAAGTTGCTAGTAAATGTCACAATTAAGTACAAAAAAAAATAAACATTGCATTCTGAAGCAGAAAAAACTAAATAGTATTTTCTTGTTAAATATACAGCAATAATCTTTGTTAGCAACTTGATGCTGTCGAATCAGGGAATGACAATGAATCGCATCCATTATATCTGTGTGTATTATGTATGTTTATTACGTATCTATATATACAAACACATACTCAACAAAAATAGTAACATTTAAACATTTATATATTCATATTTTTTTTACTTTATATTATATATAAATATGTTTCTTAAATATATACATGCATGTGTTTATATATACATAATAAATATACACTGTATACACCTATTATGTAAACAAAATGTTTTATTAGGGATGCAATTAATCACGATTAATAATTTGAAACTATATATATATATATATATATATATATATAAATTACGTTTCATTCTTTTGACCTGGACTAGTAAGCAAGCACATAGTAACCATACATAGCAGTACTATTAATTATATATTATTTTTAATTCCTATTAATATTTTTTTTTATTTGCTTTTAATTAGATATTTTTAGATTTATTTAAATGTTTATTTAAAAAAACAAGAAAAAAAATGTATAGTTACAAATCAACATTTGACAATGTAACTGTTAAATGTAAAATTTACATATTTTTCCATAAAAAAAAAAAAATTATAAAAGTGTTTTTAATAGTTTCAGTGGGCCATTACATTATCTGCTATTTGGCAAATTTTGTGGACAAAACTGTCGGTCCAATAAAAGTTTAAAAAACTGACAACTTTTGCTAATTTTCATGTTTCCGCACCTTCAGTTCTAGTAACACATCAACAACATTCTAAAATACCTTGGAAACCGCATAGCAACACCCTGGCAACCACCCACAACAGCCTAGCATCGTGACGGTGCAACTTTTAAATGAACAATCACTGAAATTCAAACAAACCTAGGCTGTATTTGCAGCTATGTGTAAATCCATGTTGTTATTTGCTCTTTTCTTTTAGCCATCCCTCTCTTTCTCTCTCTCTCTCTGTCACGATCAATCCCCTCTTTCTTTTTCCTCTTGGAATCTCTCCATCCCTCCATGTATTTGCCGTGTGTATTTGCCCGTCTGGCTGCATCCGTCGTCTCCAAACACCACTGGAATGAGAAAGAGAGAGGGGAGTCTACCGTTACCATGGCAACCGAGCTCATGTAGGGAAATCAATGATATCACATAGCTAGCTGGCATACAGGGGACTGAGACCCAGAGAGAGAAAGAGCGCTGAAGGACAGAGACGTTCGCGTTTCACTTCCATAAAGTGACGCACCTGGAGGAAATGTAGGGCGGGACTTGGATTTGTTCTTCGGGAGCTGATTGGGTCTTGCGTTATGAATCCGAATGCGAGTTTGCAGGAGATTATGGGGGTTTGTTCTGCTCAAAAAGCACACTTTTGAGGATTTTGTACCGGGACGTGGAGGCTGAAGGTCAAGTTCACCCTCCACAGCATCTCCACGTATCCAAATGGTAATGGTCTTAGTATCTGGTTTTTTATTGCTAGTTAACAGGTGTTGAATTGCTGTATTGATATCAGCAAGATTTTGGGAACGCCTACTTGACCTGCAATAGTAAAATAAAACATTTTAGCATCAGATGAACTTGTTTCGCAGGCAGTTACGGTGAGAGGTTTCTGTTGGAGAATGTGCACTGAATCGTGGCGTTCACGATGAGACCAGGAGTGTGTGTTGAAGTAAATAGGGTCCGTTGTGATTTCTTGTCAGCTTTTAGCTTCAGGGTGCAGAGAGAGACCAACTAAGGAACTTATTACTGTCCATAGATGGAGAAACGGCAGATGAGGAGAGGAGAACTGAAAGGATGGTCGGTGATGGTCTTATACCTTCATCAGTCTGTGAGGACATAAGAAACCCACAGCTAACAGACAGAGAGAGAGACTGACAGCTTGATGATATGATTGAGGATGTAATCAGCTGCAAATAGTGTGTGTGTGTGTGTGTGTGTGAACATGTATTATGGTGGGACTGAATTTATGGATGCTCTCAACCTGAAAGCATGCTGAAAAGTACTGAACCATTTTACTTCTGTATTTTAATATACTTCAGAATGAAAAGGTTATTCAACAGATTTTTTGCAAGCAACATCTTTCCATGAATTTATGATTTGATTTATTTGATTTGGTTTTATTAATAGTAATAGTTAAAAAACATTTCCAATCAGTTCCAAGATAATTTTTTTTTAAATAATTGAATTGAATTAGTTTAATTTAATCTAATAATTGTTGTTAGAATTTTTTCTTTCATTTATTTTGTTTTAGAAATAATTTTATTGAATGCAGTAATTTTAAAATAATAGTAAATTTAAATGAAGGCTTTTTGATATTTTTTCAATCTAGAACTATGTAGTCTGGTGAATTATTCACAGTAAAATCAGGAATGTGTTTTAAAGTTTTTGAACATTTTTTACAATTTAACTTTTTATTTTAAGCTGAATTTAAATATACAAATCAATCAACTTTGGAATTCAATCTAGAATAGCATGCACAGATGAAGTATGCACAGATCAGCAACGTTTCACGAAAGCGAACAGGGACAATTTTGATTTCATGTTAAATTTAATGTATGCTAAATTGTAATGATGTTGTAGATGTCTGTGTCGTCATAGCAACAGTGTAGGTGCTTGTATGACATGCAAGTATAGAAACAGGTGTGGCCTGCCGCAGTGTCTGAGTGTGTGTATGTAAGAATAATGCCTGTGTGAGAGAGACATAAACAATGAGAGGCAGATAGAAATACTGTATGATGAGAGGCAGGTAGGTTTACTTGTCATGCAGGTCAGGGTGGGTGTTCATCTCATCTCTGTTCTTCCTCATAGACTGTAACTAAAGCCCTGCTGCTGCGTGTGTGTTCGGACAGACGTGTGAATTAAGTGGCTTTTGTGTTATGCTCTGATGCACACACTTCTGCTGGTCTTAGCGATTAGCTAAATAGTATCTCAAAGCATAGTGAGCTACTTACCTACAGCAGACTGCATTTTAGGGCATGTTTGAACATTTCATTAGAACAATTGAACACGTCTGGGCCAAAATGTTTTGTAGGCAGTGTTTTAAGATTCACCAATATGAGAACTCAGAAGCACTGAGGCAGTACCTGCAGGTATCAAGGGTTGCATAACATCCAATCTATTAAGATATCTAATAAGAAGCAAAGATTTGCCCTTACTATCACTGCCGATGATATCTTACACTCCTGTGTGTGTTTGTGTGTGTGTGTGTGATGGTTGGTTGAATGGATTGTGGCATGTAAGTTATGTTCAGCTTGTTTCTATAGATAAATAGATATAGATAAATAAGGGTTTGAAAGTACTACATTTTTGCTTGGTTATGTCTAAAGCTCACATGATTGGTTTCTAGATCAGAAAATTGATCTTTTGGTTCCTTGAAGGCCTGAAGCTTACCCTAACCCTTCATACAAAAAAGCTGTGTTAAGCCAACGGTTTTTAACAAAAGAACTTAATTTTGTGTTGTATATGGTTAAGAATATGCTTAAGATGCTTTTCTATTGCCTTAACAGCACCTGTCCACCTGTCATTTACCAAATATCCATATTTTTCTGTTCTATCCTGATTTTGTTTCCCCATAAATTAGTTTTTTGGGGTTGTTAAAATTTCTAAAACATCGTTCTTATAATAACCAAGGGTGCCTTTATTTATTATTTTTTTTAACCAAAAATACAGTAAAAACCATAATATTCTGTGATATTAATATGATATGTAAATATATTAATATTAATATTTATATATGTGATATTTAAAATGCTTCACAAAATGTTCAGAATTTATTCATATGCTGATATGTTGCACAAAAAACATTTTAATTTCAACTTTGCTGCTTTGTGGAAACCATGATGGCCTTTTTTTATCTTACAATTTTCTTTTATGAATATAAACTTTAAATTTAATTTGAAATAGAAATCTTTGCAGCATTAAAAATGTCTTCAATGTCTCTTGGGACTAATTTAATGCATCCTATTTCAATAAAAATTAGGGGTATGCATAGATTATTTTTTTTAATCTAGATTAAAATGGCTCATTTGAGATCTGCCAAAGGCATTCAGAATTTGTATGCTATATTATATTTGAGATATCTGTGTGTCAGTACTGCCGTCTTAAAAGTAGGGGTGTGAATCTTGGTTTCACAATTCAATGCAATAAGATTATTATTTATCAACACAATGGCCCAGTTTCACAAACATGGCTTAGTTTAAACCAGGACTAGGCCTTAGTTAAATTAAGATATTAAAGCAAGATATTTTGAGTAGAAGCAGTTCAAACATGCATTTTAGAATATCATATAATAGGAGAATATCACATTCTCATTTAGGATTACTGCACATGGCTACATTTTAAATCACATTTATTTTGTGCAAAATTTACTTAAAAAAAATAAATCATTAAATAAACAGGCTACTCTTTTAAAACTATTACTTATTTTTAAAAAGTGCTCTTTGAGTATACAAAAGTTTACAGAAATAGTCTTGACTTTTAAAAAGTTGGATTTTTCTTTTTTTTTTACTCTGCATTATTGCCGCTTGATTATTACTGATAAGATCATAGACAGTGGCAGGCTGGACTCAGACATATATAGAGATATATCAGATGTTTTGCTCTGCTCTGAAAACATAACTGACGGTGTGTTCATTAGTTTTGTATAAAAGCATTAGAAAGTGCATTTAGCCGCAGCGGCGATCAGACGCTTCAGGATAAACAAACACAACGCGCACGTGACGCGCAAGTCTGTGAGCGCGCCGGTTTCGTGCAGCTAATACCAATGCGTTCCAAACGGTATATGAAGATCACGGACGACAGGTGATAAGGATCGAAGCTCACACGTACAGTAGTTTAGAAAACTAGTCCCGTCCGAATAAGGTGTGTAATTTAAAAGTGTAATTCGGCTATACATCTGCGCTATATAGACTCCAACCCAACTTTGTGAATAGATTAACGGCAATATTTTTTTTATCGCACTATAAGAGTCTCGCGCCGATAACGGCCCACCACTAATAAAAATATAATTTGAAAAAATAATAAATTCAATTAATAAAAATAATAATAATAAAATTGACCCCAAATTTATAAATGCTACTAAAAGTGTTCAACTGGAACCTGCATAACTCTTTCCCTTTTCTCTCTCTCTCATTTTTTTAGCAGCCACATTACTGGAGTTTTAAGGTAAGACATCTCTTTCTCTCTCAGACGTTTGTGCATGCATGTTTATCTGTGTTTCTGCATGTCTTTAATGTTCCTCTAAGAAAACTGAAACATCGTAATACATCCACACAGTGGCAATCAAACTAACAACGCATGACACAGAATGGCACTGAATGAAATGTATGAATGCATTAGCTGATAATGAATTACTGTATGAATGGTAAAACGCTGCTTTTGCACACACAATAAGCAGCATTTAACATTAAAGTGTGCACAATGCGTTCTGAAGGTGCATACTGAGATAATCCAGCGGCTCCTTATAATTTATTATGGAAACTATAAGGTGAATAATTTATTTATAGCCTGCGTGCATTTCCTGGAAATCCACCTTCAAGACAAACTCCTACACAAGCTTTCAGTGCAGTGACTCACCTCCTTTGTAGATGCAGCCTACGACATCTCAGTCATCGAGGGACTTCTGTAGGTCTTCTAGATGTGAGAAGTGAGAGCAACCAATCTGTATCGCCTAGGGGCTCTCTCTCAGGACACCTATCTTTAGATTGGACTGGGGCAATGCTGGAAGTCCTCCAGAGCTGAGATACCTTTCAAAGGATCAGAAGAGAGAGAGGACAGGTGCTGAAGAACCCCACAGAGCATCCTGAGGCTGATCTGGACAAGCTGTGCGTGGCTTTAATCGCCTTCTTTAACTCCCTCGAGAGCTGAACGTGACAAACCTGCGATCTGAAGTGTTACTGAGATCCTTTGAGCAAGAAACTTGCCCTCAGCTTTTCTGCTGGCCTTCTCTGTTCTTGTATGCTGTATAAACCTTTGGATGAAAGGCACCTTGCAGATGGAGAATAAGGTCATCAGACACAAAAACACATATATATGAAAACATATGATAATATTGAATATTTTCAGATATACAACCGTTTAAAAAACTTTTCAAATGTTAGTTTGTTTACTACTCCTAATTATTCCTAATATATTATTTGCAATTTAGACTTATTATTGAGCTCAAAACAATATGTTTTCTGCAAAAGATATCGGCTCATATTATATGTTACAAACAAACAATATAGCTTTATGAACATTAAGTGCCTGTTTAATGACCTTGCTGCTCGAATGAGATAACAGTGTCTTTTGATAATTGATGATAGTAGTGCTCTGCTCCAGGGTTGCCAGGTTTGCATAACAAAACAAGCCCAACTGCCACTCACCAGTCCAATAGGATTCTGGTAAAATTGGCAACAGTGTAAGGGGCTGTTCACACGTCACACCTAAAAATGCATGGAAAACACTATGCATACCGCTTTCTGTTTTTTTCCAACAAAGTGTTAAAGTTAACTCTCCATGAAGACGCGGAAGTTTCAGCAAAGGATAAATGGATTGCAGCCCTAAAAATCTGCTATGAAATTTATTTAACATGGCTATCCCTGTACAGCTATGATAAGCTGTTCCTCCATCTTGTCCGAGCCAGGGGAAAGGATGAAGCTGATTGGTTGGTTATTGGTTCATGACCCGCGTCACGCTTCTGGCATGCTGAAAAGTAGAAGCCTGTTCATTCTATCCATCCTAAGTTCTATGTGATTTTAGGAATTTTCAATAATTTCTTTGGGACAGAAAGGGTGGATAGTATGCACGTTGGGATGTAGGGGAAGTGTTTTAACTCAATGCAGTGCCATGTGCGTCTGCATCGCTTCCATTATGAGTTCGCGTGCCGAATTGGAACTCCCAAAGATGCTTTTCCTTTTCTTTTCTATTCCTTTGCAACGTATTTTGAACGTTTTGTAAAATGGGGACATTTCCAAAGACAGAAACTAAAACCACTTGGTTAACCTAGATTGCATGCTCCTTGTCTGCTTCTGGCATGCGGAAACGCATGGCTAGCTTTGGTTAAATTGGCCCCTGGTGTAGCGATGAGTTCGAGGCATGCTGAACTACAAGAGAACCGTCCAATGCGCAGAAAAAGGTACATTCATCACTGTTGAGTTTTCTTGCATGCGCATATTAGGTCTGAATATCAATTATTAATAGATTATTTGAAAAATTTAGCAATTTATAATTAGTTACCATTTAGACACTTCATACCGGGCGATAAAAAATGCATTTATAGCTGGGACAGTTCTGCCCTGAAGCATCCTGAGTTAAGTGTCTCGCTGAAGGAGCCAGTCATCGGGCCTGGACAGATTGCACTGTTGATCCCTAAATCCCTCTTCTCTAAATTGTTTCCTTTCCTCAAGTGTCCAATCCTGTTAAAGGTAAAAAATCCCATTAAATATGTTTTAAAAAGAGCCAGTGTTAGCCAAGGTTGCTTTAACCTGGAAGATACTGCTCAAAAATGTTGAAATGCCCTAAAAATTATTTTATGGTCACTAAGGCTGCATTTATTTGATCAAAAAGTCTTACCAAAAAAAAATATTACAATTTAAAAAATCTGATTTATAATCAAATAGGTTTTAACTTTTAATAGGTTATTTATTCCTGTGATGTAAAGCTGAATTTTCAGCATCGTTACTTCAGTCTTCAGTGATCCTTCAGAAATCATTCTAATATGCTGATTTGCTCCTCAAGAAACATCATTATTATTGTTGAAAACAGTTGCGTTAATTCACTGCTTAGTATTTTTGTGGAAACCATTAAAACATTCAGGAGTTTATTTTAGAATAAGGACACTTATCTTAAAACATTTTTGCAACAATGTAAGAGTCTGAATAGTCAGTTTGGTTAAATGTAATGCATCCTGAATATTATATGTGAGCATTATGGGTGATAATTAGAGCGTGAAAGTTTTTCAGTCTTTTTTCTTGTCACGGTAAATAATAAATAATGCAAAATAAGTAAAGAGTTGCTTTGTTGTGGAGCTTGCATAACTTCAAAATGCAATATAATATAAAACTGGTGCACGTTAAATTGACCAAAAGTGATGTGGTTTGGAAGATTTATTATCACAGAAAGAAATTGCATTACATATATTACATATTTAATATATATATACTGTGTGTGTACATTCATATATAAATATAGCCTTGGTGGGCACAAGAGACTTATAAAATCTTTCTATTTAATCAAGTCTCTGCCGTGTATCATTGCGATGTAAGTCCTAGATTACCATTTTCCTCCTCTGATCAATCGATCAGCAGTCTTTGACCGAGGTGAAGGATTTTGCATCTGTATGACAGCTGGATCAATATTACAAGAACTGAGTTCCTCGACTGGATGCTGTCAGTGAGTCTCAGAAGAGAGGAGCCGTGGACTCAGTGTGAACTCAGATCAGTACGACGCAGCAGAGCTGGAACTGTCTGTGTGGAGCTCAGATGTGTGAAACCAGGCTTGCGTTGTGAGGTGTTCTCACTGAACCGTACGAGTGTCAAGACATTAAAAAGTGCATCTTAAGAAATGTCACTGAGAGTATGTGCTCCTGACAAAAAGGAGATGGCTCTGCAGGTGTACAGTCATCTAGCGTCTCTTAACCCGTCATGACTGCCTGCGTCTTCCATGAGTCTCCTCTGACTGGAGAAGTTTGTTGTCAGTGACAGGTCTGTGTGTGTGTGTGTGTGTGTGTGTGTGTGTGTTTAGTGTGTGTCAGGTTTATTATAGTTAAACATTTTTTTATAGCTTAAATTAAAACCATAACAATTAATTTTAAGATGTTACTTGGAATAAAATAAACTGGGAAAGAAAAGTTAAATAAAACGTATTTTATTTCAGCAATATTTCTCAGTTTCATAGAAATTAAAAACTAATAAAAATTACAATTATGTGTGTTAGTGGTATTACAGAGTTAACTAAAACTAAAATTTAAAATCATTTTTGTTATTAAAATAAATCACTAAAATCACATAACATTGTAACATTACAATAACTAAAACTGAAATACAAATTAATAAAAATCTTATAGATCAAAAAACAAAACAGGGTTATTATAATGAACTTAAAAAAATAAAATTGACGTTAAATTAATATTAGTCTTAATATAACTAAAACAAAATAATTAATTATTTCAGATACAACATTATTTATTATTTGGTTTATCTTGAGACAAAATATGTTAAATAAAAACTATACTGACACTTAAAAAAAAAAAAAAAAAAAAAAAACAGAACCACTCGACATGCTGCGTCCGAAATCGCATACTGCTTAAGTATAGGTACTACATTTAAAATTGACAAAGTTTTTTTTCCCTAAGGCACTTACACTTGAAATGAGCTGCGTCTCAGAGCCTCTTGGGATAGGAAAGTGTCCATGGTATGTGTCACGCCCTCCAGGCATTCCATGTCTTTGTGATCTGTGTTTTTGTTTTCATTCAGTCTCCCTCGTGTGCTCCTGTCATTCTGTAAC
>JAUMHG010000076.1:15054820-15070020 GCA_032359395.1 Enteromius anoplus
GATCCCACACACTCCACACAGAACACAATCATCTGTCCTAATGAGACAAAGGGTTTACACACTTTATTAAATAAAAATAAAAAATTTTTGTTTTGCTTTTCAACATAGCACAACTTGTAAATGACTTCAGAGTCATACATTTCAATAAGCTTTAGAATTAAAACACACACAGAACTGACCCCAAGCACACTTTCATCATCCAGCTCTGTGAAGATGGTGCCGGCAACCTGCTCCTCCATCAGAGCCTGCCAGTTCAGCAATGGCATGCTATACTTGGTCTTGATTGGCTTCTTACCTTTTATACCTTACACACACATACACAAGCAAATAAGAAACACAAGCAGATATTTTGGTGTAATGTGCACAGCTTCACTTTTCATTCAAAACCATTCCAACAGTTTTGTTGTACAGTCAATATTTCTCTCACCTGTCTTTACAGTTCCTGTCCTTCCAGGCACAGGTGAAGGAGGCGGAGCTACACTCATAGGGGGCGGAGGAGGAGGTGGAGGAGGGGCGGGGGCAGGAGGAGGAGGCGGAGACTGAGTCACAGGTGAGGCCTTTATTTCTGTTGTAATGTTGTCTTGGGGATAAAAGAAAATTCTTATTTTTTTTTCATATTAGCATATATTACAAAGATATTACAATAAAGTAAATGATAGTTAATAATAGTCTACAAATAATAATCTATAATTTTATATTTTATTATATTATATATAATTGTAGAAAATTCATTAATTAGGTTAACTTTTGTCTAGCTGTATTCTATTTAAATAAAACTGAAATATTAAAATTTTTGTTAAAATGTTGAATGTCTTGATTTTTTACATTTTCAGTTTTAATTGTAATTTAAAAAATGTTTTTAGTTAGCTTTCGCAATTTTATTGTGTTTTTGTCCATTTGTTATTGGTTGTGTTTTTTATTCTTTATGGTAATTACATTACAAAATCTTCATTATTATTTATTTATTATTGTTTATATTTATTGTATTGTATTGTTTTAGTTTTAGTTAACAATAATAACCCTGTTTGGAAAGTTTATAAAAATTACATTTTTGTACCATTGGTACAAAACAAATGGTACAAAAATGTAATTTTTATAAATTAGAATTCTATGTAAATTCAAAGAAATATGTATTTTTGGATCTTCACCTTTTGTGTTAGCGGCTGGCATAATGTGGAATTCCAGAGAGCCAGACTGGGATCTGTCCATGCGGATCAGCCCTCGATCCACCAGAACCTGGACCATCTTCTCCAGCTCGGTCAGAGCTTTAGCAGAGCGCTGTCTGTCTCTCTCTCTCTCCTGCTCTTTCTCATTCTGTGTCTCTCTCTCTTTCTCCTTCTGCTGCAGCTGAGAGAGCTGAGCCTGTGTCTCCTTCACACTGTCCTGAAAACACACATCACAGCTTCACAGCCTGGAAACAGCGTGTGTGTGTGTGTTAGCAAAGTGTATTACCTTCAGAAGTTCCGCCTCCTTCCTGCTCTGTATGAGTTGTTCCTGGAGTTCAGACGTCTTCTCCACAGCTTCACTCTCACACTGCTGCAGTCTAGTGTTTAACTGATATACACACACAACACACAGCGAGTACTTTACTATAATTTAGTGTGTATATTTATTAGTGTGTTAAGCAATTAATCATGTTTAATTGTTCTTGAAAACATCTATATAAGAACTATGTAAGGATAGATTTCTATTAATATGTTGAAGTGTGTATGTGTGTGTACCTGTGTGTTTTGTTCTTGTAGCTCCTCTAGATGTTCCATTATTGTGTTTTTGGCCTCGGCATCCTCTAGCAACGCTCCAACATCAAACACATTATCCAGGTATGCTTGAATCTGAACCTGCAGCTTCTCACTCTCAGAGTCAGTTAACTTCTACACACACACACACACACACACACACACACAAACAAAACAATTCAGACTGCATTTAAGCTGTATTTATTTGATTCAATACAGGAAAAAGTACAGTAAGATTGTGAAGCATTCTTAAAACTGATGCATCTAATGTATCTTTGCTGAATAAAAGTAGAAATGTCTTTCATTTTTTTCAAAAACAAACCTACAAACAAACAAAACAATATACAGTAGTACTGTAGCTCACCTCTAGATAGCTGTCTAGTTCCAGTTGTGTAAACTCATACTGTAAATACACTCGGAAGTTCATGTTCTCCACTGAGTGCACTACAATGTTGATAAACTGCATACAAGCCACCTAGAGATGACAAGAGGAAAATATATTGAGTTTACCTCATTCTGATGATCCTACATTACAAGGTCAATAACAACAGGATAAACCTTAAAGTGCCCTGTAATGGATTTTTGAAAATGAGCTTTCATGTGGTGTGTAACACAGCTCTAAGTGAAGGATATATATGACCTTGCATGTATGTACTGTAAGCCTGTTGTTTAAAACTAAAATATGAACCTTTCATAATAGGGGCACATTAATCTATGTCTGAAATTAATTATGTAGGCATGTGATGAACAGTACTTGTGTTAAAATGCGTATATTAAGATTATAAACACATACTTTCTGCTTATCCTAAAGTGGAACATTTCTCAAGAATGACTGATAAATAAGGTACAAATGGGCCATAAATATAGATGTATGTAATGCTCTTTCATCCTTTTTTAAAGAAAAATACTGTACAATCAGTGTAAGATTCTGTTAAAACATGACATTTTATATATCCTCACCATGAAATCAATGTTGTTGTCATCACTTTTGAAATACTCCATGAGTTTCTCGAATCTGTTTTTCTCTCCACACACCTGTATGAACACACAGACACACAGACTTCAGAATGTGATCGTGTGTCCTGTGTGTGTTTCTCTATGAAGGGAATGATCTAATTTTGTCATGTCTGTCTTTCTCAGAGCAGACGGGTGTAACGACTGATATCACACACACACACACACACACACACACACACACACACACATGATATCAGGTTACTTGAGTTTAACAGCAGATCACACACTTGTATCTTATCACATGTCTGTGTTTGGGCCTAACCCTAACCCAAAGAGTTCGGGTTACGTCTTTTATCCTTGAAATGATTGATGAAATGAAAAGACATTTTCTAATTAAATGTAAATATTTTTTTACATATTACATTACAATATTTAGAATTACTCATATGTGGTCTAAAAAAGTATTTGGACAGTAACATTACACTTTAAAATATGTGCTTTTAAAAATAATTAATAATTAATAAATATATTTGTATTTTTATGTCTGATTATATTTTGTCTTGATATTATATCCGATTATATTTTATTAAAAGAAACTTTCTTTTTTATTTTTGTAATAAATATATAATATTTTTCTTATTATCGATTGTTATTATTGTATTTATTATTATATGTTGCGGTAGATTATTTGATTACGTTTTATTAAAAGAAACTTTATTATTTAAAAAAATAACATTTTGTTTGATCATTTGGTATATTTTATTACATTTTATTAAACAATTCTTTCCTTTAATTATTTTTATAAAATCTAATATTATATTTTTTCCCTTTTATAAATGTTTTTATTTTTCATAATTTTTCAATTATTACTTTGTATATTTGATTTTACAGATGGATGAACTTACCTCTTTGAAATTGTTAAAGGCTGCAATAATCATTTCGTGACCTCCTCGAACCAAACACACAGCAGCAAGGAGCTCCAGAACTAGAGCTTTAGTCCTAACAAACATACACTTATTTAACTACAGCAGTGCAGAAATAACACATTCAACACACACACACACACACACATACAGTCTTCTCACCTGGCATTCTTGTTGTTGAGACTCAGGGTGATTTCATTGACACAGTTGGGATGAGCCATCACCTGATTAAACCCTAACTAACACAAGCCGACACACATTAATCAAGAAAAAAGATGAGATGAGAGGAGAAAGAGATGAGAAGTACCTGGTAGTTCATGATGGCACGGAGACACATAATGCAGAGATGCAGGTGGTTCTTCTGGCTAAGCAGACGCGAATATCTCAGAGCTTTCCTGATCAAAATAAGTCATATTTATAAATATTTGTTTTAAAAATTTTATATTTTAATTTTTGGTCTTTTTAAAATATTTTATTTGCGATGATATTTTATTAACATCTTTTTTGGTATTTTTATTTATAAATGTATTTACTAATATACATGTTTTTCTTTTTATTGTTATATTTGATTATAAATATAGATTATGTTTCCATATCATTAACAGTACATTTTGTATGAAGATTTGGTTTAAATAGGAAAAAAGTCAATATTTTATAGATCAACTAATTAATTAAAGGCAGAACCATGTAATTGTGTAATCTGCAACACAAAAGTACTGTAACAGAGATGCATACAAACAAACTCTCTGTAACAGGAATGCAGTTGATCCTGAAGTAATTGGGTGTGTGTGTTTGAACACATGTTTTGATCTCAAAATACATTGCAGACATATTTGATGTTACAGTGATAGTGTTTCGCACACGTGCATGTTGGTCTAGGTCTATGCATATTTCCTTGCGTAGAATTTATTGTCAGTGTGTGTGATGTTATATACTGTATACAGTTATTTGTGAATGAGAGTTATTGTCTCTCAAAAGAAAGAGAAATCATTGAAATTAATCGTTTTTAAAACAATCCCAAGCGTGTCATGTTGACGTGAAATGAAAATGCATATTAATTGTTCACCAAGCTGTAAAATAGCCCCCGGTAGTTTCCCCGGTAACACTGTAAACAAAGCATTGCGCACAAACGCTGATTTTATTTTGAAATGTAAATAAAATTGATAAATCATAAGCCTCACGCAAAGGAGGAGGTAAAATTAATTTTGAGCAAAACGTTTGGGAGTCGTTGAGCAACTAAGGTAAAAATAAATGCACAATGTAAGTGTTTTTTGACCTTGCATGCATGTCTTCCTGTAGTTGGGGACTCCCAAAATCAAAATATAAAACTTTCATAACATAATAAGGGCACTTTAAATAAGATAATTTAAATAAGATAATACATATAATACATAATTTCAAAGCGGTTTATGTTCCATAACTGACCTTGTGGTGAAGGGGCGTGCTGAGCGCGGGGAATTGTGGGTAGGGGAGTTTGTCGCACTGGTGGTCAGATCTTCCACAGATTTCTCTTCAAAGCTTCCGTTATCAGAGCTGTCCATGTCATATCTGTAAAACACAGTAAGCGTCTGTCTTATGATTGCATGACGATTAAACAGCACAACTGTTTTCAAGACTAGTAATAATAAGACATAAGCAGCAAATCAGCATTTTAAAATGAACACGTGACACTGAAGAATGAAAAAATGAAGCTTTGCATCACAGGAATAAATTACCTTTTAAAATATATTCAAATTGCAATAATATTTAACAGTATTACTATTATTAATGCAATTTTGAATAAATAAATACATCCTTGGTCATCAAACTCTATTAAAATCATCAAAATGTTTTTTGACAGCCATACAGTGTTGCTTTGTTGTTTGTTTGTTGCTCAGGCTGATGAATATAATAGCAGTGTTAGCTATCAGAGGCTTGCTTTCAGACATTGAACGGTCAGAGCATGTTCTCTTCCCAGACACCTTGTCTCATTAAGAATTTAGGTTCCTCTATTGTGTCTTGGACAATGTGTGTGTGTGTGTGTGTTTGTACATACGTGACTGCACGTTGAGCAAAAGAGAGGTAGTCCACTAGCACATCTAAACCCTTGTTTTCTTCATTTAGAAACTCCTCAGCCCACCTGAACAGACAGCGAGAACGATACAATGAAGAACAAAAGGAGCACAGCTGAGATACATTACGAGTGACAAAGAAATTACGGTCCAGTGTCCACACAGACTTTTCCAGACTGCCTGGTTTCAGAAACCACTGAAATGTACTCACCCTCAGGCCATCCTAGATGTTTCCTCACGTGAACAGATTTAGAGAAATCTAGCATTCCATCACTTGCTCACCCGTAATAATGCTTACTGCAGTGAAAAAGTCCATCCTTTCCCGTTAAAAACAACCAACGTTTTAATTTTATTCTGTTTTCACAGGTAAATGGTGCTCTGTGATTTGTGCGTTCGGTAATCTGTGCATATTTCTCATCTGTTTCAGACAAGGCTGTTTTAGGCGGACAAAATGGATGGAGAAAGCAACATTATGGATAGAGGACTTGTATTCCCGGAAACATCGATTGAAGTTAAAATCTTAATGACAGATTTGAGGCATGTGGTTTATTTCGGGAATTTTTATCAGCATTCACTGCAGAGGATCCAATGGTGAGCGAGTCATGCTACATTTCTCCAAATCTGATAAAAGAAACAAACTCATCTACATCTTGGCTGGCCTGAGGGTGAGTACATTTTCAGCAAATTCAAATTTTTGGTTGAACTGTTCCTTTAATGTGATAAACTTTTAAGTTAAAAAAAATATTAAAATGTAATCAGGCCAGGCATTGCAAGTCATGTGTTGGTTCTTACCCGATGTGATTGGTGCGCAAAGAGATCTCCAGCTCTCTCAGAACTTGTGTGGATTCTTGAACTCGCCTTTTAAACTACAAATCACATGAATACAACTTTATTGATTGAAGTCATTCAAATATTTCAGATTGATACTAACCAGACAGGTTCAGTGTCTCACTCTCAGATTTAAACACACGTACACAAACTCAAACATATATCTGTACCTTTCTGCCTCCTCCCTGCTCTAACACACTCTTCAGTTTCTGAATGTACGCTGACGGAGGATTCTTCACCTGGAACCGCTCCTGATGAGAGAAACCAGAAGGAATAGAAATTCATCACAAATTCATCAGGTTTTTCTCCTGAAGTTCACATTTCTTAGCCACGTTTCTTGCATCAAAGCAGATTGAATAAATGTTAACCCTTATGATCTTTAATGTTGCTGCACCTTTAAGACTTAAATGTGTAATGTGTAAATGATGCATGCTATGTTTGCTACACAGCCACTTGCTAAATATTTATTTATTCATTTATGTTGTCATATTTCAATAAATGCTCTGCGTGAACTGAAGTTTTTAAGTTTTTTAAAGAGCAAGGACAAAAAAAAAAGTCTTTTCATTATATGTCCCCTTTGAAGGTTTAAAATGTGGTTTAGGGCAGTAAAACAGCTTTATGGTAAAGTGAAGATGTGAAGTAAATGTTTGTATGTTTTTGCTCTGAACTCACCTGGTCACAAACTAGCTCCCATTTCTTCTCGTTGTCGTACTGACAGAGCAGCTTCACTTTATCAGGTGGAAGATTCATAGTATTCTACAAACACAGAACAAGAGACAAAACACACCTTTTTGTAAGTTTGAATTCATTTATATGAACTCTACAGAGCCATTAGTTCTAGTTCACTGAGGCAAACTCTTAAAAATGATTTTTACAGCATGTTTGGGTTCAGTCTGCAAGTCTGGGGTCAGCAATGTTTTTTCATGTATATATCAAATATAAAACGATATCAATATATGTCAATGATATATATCAAATATACAATAAAAAGGTAATAATGTGAAATATTCTTACAATTTTTTCTAAAAAGTTGTTTTACGCTATAAATATAATGTAATTTATTGCTGCGATCAAAGCAGAATTTAGTCAAGTATTTAGTGTCACATGATCCTTCAGAAATCATTCTGATATGCTGATTTGATGCTCAAAAAAACATTTATCACAGTTAAAAAATTTAAAGCAATTGTCCTTTTTGTTAAGACTGACAAGGTTCTTTGACAAAGGTCAAAGGAAAGTTCAAAAGTGCAACATTTGAAAATGTGAAATATTTTGTAACATTTTAAATGTTCTTTTACTCTTAACATATCTGTGCTAAAAAGCATTTTTTTCCTGAAAAAAAATAAAATAAAAAATACTCTGCTAACCAGCCATAGCACCCCAACATCTCTGTGGCAAGTTTAGCACCTCCCACATTTTCTTCCGATGTAGTTGTAATATGTTCCCAGACTATTGCAGAGTTATCACACATTACTCTTGTTTGCAGATGGTCACATATGAAGTGATGAGTAAGCGGTTGTGTCTTGTGAGCCAGTTACAAGATCACATGTATAATGAGGTATGCTGACTCTAAGAATGGCCTTTCTGAACCGGCAGATTAGTGTTGTGTGAATGTCCTGTTGCTATGACGATCTCCTAAATTATTTATGAACAGCATGAGTGTTTGCATTTGTGTTGCACACACACACACAATGTTATAGCCCTACAGAATTACCTCATCAGTGACTCATCTGAGCATCAGATGATACCGTACACACAGTGTGTGTGCGCTGCGTCTAAACCCCCTAAAACTTTATGAAAATCATCCTCAAGGTCATCTTTCATTCTCTTATGCTTGCCAAGGATGCATTTACTTAATCAATTTACTCATACTCATTTACTTGATGCATTTACTCATGAACGTGTTTATGACAGTGTTGCTATTTTGGGAAATTTCCTCCTCATATTTTCACATGCCCTCTGTTTTTTTAAGCTTAAAAAGTGGTTTGACTTTCTGCATATACAGTTGTTGAGGTCCTTTGACAGAATGAAACTGAATATTTTGCTGTGAAAGATGACGGGAATCCTCAGTATTTGTTTTGCGACTGATTCCTTGGCTGTATCTTTCTGCTGATAGCTCAGGAATGTTATCAAATGTTTTGAGAACATTGCAAAAGATCTCAATGAACTCTATACTAATATTCTGCCTTTCTTTGACCCGCCTATGAACCCAAGACTGACCAAAGACTCGAGAACTGTATACTCCAAAGCCAAAGCAAATACACTTAACAGTCTAAATATCTATATCTATACACGCCAGACCTATGCAATCTTGTTTTCTGTGAAAAGTGGAAAGAAACCTTTTGTACCTCTTGCATGGAAATAATCGGAAGTAGACCAAACATCAGACGTGAGAGTAATAGGCATTTATAAAGATTTGGATTTTAAATAAATGCTGTTCTTCTGGACTTTTTATTCTTCAAAATTATTAAATTCTCACAAAAATATTAAGTAGCACAGCTGTTTTCAACCTTAATAATAAAAAGTGTTTCGTAAGCAGAAAATCAGCATATTAGAATGATTTCTGAAGGATCATGTGACACTGAAGTAATGATGCTGAAAATTCAGCTGCGCATCACAAGAATAAAATACAATTTAAAACATATTTAAATAGAAAAAAAGTTATTTTAAATAGTAATGATATTTCACAATTTTACTATTTTTACTGCATTTCTGATCAAATAAATGATTAGCATTTATTTATTTATTTTTAACCCTAAACTTTTGAATGATATGATATGTAAAAGTTAAATCATGTTTGACTCTTACTGTCGTTTCCTTTTTGTGCATATAGAATTATAGTTGTTCACTAAGTATGGCACATTAGCATGGCACAGTGTCCTAATTTGCAAAACAGGTCAATGGAAGAAAAACAGCAATCTGCAGAAATATTGCTTTAGGGCAAGCACACACACACTTTCTCTCTCAAACTGTCTTCCTTTATGGAACACCTGCATTGCAGACAACTCCATTGATTATAATTGTCGGGGTTACATCTGTGTCGTGTAGACAGTGTTATCTTTGCATAGATCTCATAGTTTCTTTTGACTCTGACCCTTTCTGATAGCTGACCCTTTCTACCTATAAAATAAGGACAAGGAGGCTGGAGAAAAATAGAATCAATGACAAAACACTTCCAATTCTTCAACCATCACTGATTACTTTATTTCTCTCATTTCTGAACAGCCTTTCTTTTTCCTCTCTATATTCTCTGAAAGCTATTTCACTGAAAGGTCGGCTAACACAACATCATTACACGTTATTATGAATCCTCAAAATGTTATGCAAGTATGTACAACAATAATAATTTATGCATCAATGATCATTGCAGCAATGCAGCATACACTGCAGGACACGTGCAGAAAGCAATGCACGTCTATTCACAGCGTCATATCACTTTCACCTTCAGCAGAATTATGAAAGAAGATTACACTGTTTTCAGCTTATCATATTTGCATGAGTTTTTTGTATATTTGTAATCAGGTACTTTTACAATCCCCATTTTGTAATATATTTATAAATGAATTATTTAAAGACACTTAATGAAGGGTCATTAACTAAAACAAACTAAAATTAAAACCATTTAAAATTTATTTTTATTTTTTTATTTATTATTTAATTTATTATTATAATAATTATTTATTTCAAATAGTGGTCAAAGCAACATTTATCATATTATTTTAATTTAACCTATGTTTATGTATATATATAATACACACACACGCATGTATATATTTCAGAGATATTTTATTTTTATATATTAAATGTATTTATTTATAATAAAAATTATATGAATTTAAATATAGACATATGAATACATGTATATACATACATTTTCAAATTATATACTGTGTGTATTTCTATAGAAAAGCACACAAAAATGTGTTATGCAAACAATAATATTTTTCTGGATGCATTTAGTTGTGATTGTTTGACAGCTCTTAATATATGTATATATATTTATCTTTTAATGAAAATGTAAATATAAAAGTACCTTACTGATTCTAAAATAACTCTGCTCATCATAAATTATATGCACATGATACTGGTAGATAAAGCGCATTAAAAACATGCATAATTTCTTTATTTTGCACCTCATGAGAGCTCAGCTTGATTTTCTCTCATACTGTTGTTGGTTTCAACCATCAGCCTGGTTTTTATGACTGTAATATTTATATTGAAATACATTCAGAGCTGACTTTGATTCATTGTATCTCATAGATTTCTGTCCTGAGTGTTTCTAGATCAGCTGAAGGCTGGACCACAGCTGAAGATGGATGGATTGTTCTTTCGTTAAGTGGCCACATGAAAAATATCAATAACTGAACGGGCCATTTGTATAATTACAGTCCTGTCGTTTTTTGCAGATGTTTTGCGTTCCTCCTTTTGGCAAGGCGATATAGAAATCACCAGCATGACTGTTTTAAAAGCTACAACACATGCATGTGTGAGCACAGACAAAACTATAGCTTTCAAATTCAGCCTAACAAAAAAAATAATTCAGATTTCTCTTTAAATGTGTATTTGCATGACTTTGTGTGTGTGTGTGTGTGTGTGTGTGTGTGTGTGTGTGTGCACACTGTTATGCAATACTTTATTGTTTATACAGTTTCTTAATTGAATACTTGTAACTTTTACAAAACAAGCTCACAGGTAATTGCACTGAAGTTTTGCCGTGTAATATTTACATTTCATACCTGACTAGGTGTGTTTTTAAGTGATTGCTCTTTTAATTGTTTTTTATCACGAACACACTGCCTGGTGCTGCTTGCATTATTTGCATTCTATTTCCATTACACAAACAGCATGTCGCAAACTCTCTCTTTCTCCGTAGGCATTATAGATGGTGACTGGATAAAATGAAACTGTGTGAGTTGGATGGAGGGCCTGCACGAGCATTTTAATACTTAGATGGCCTTTCACTGCTGTATGATGGGAAAGTGTGGAGTGCTTATCTGATTTAGAAACAGCATTAAGGATATTGGCGGAGTAAATGAATTAACATGGAATACATTACAGCTAACTTTACCAACTCGACTTAATTAAGTTATATGAAGAGTAAAACACTGGCTAAATATTCATTTTAAACATGGGTACTGTTGGATTTGGTCTACACTCTTTAAAATACACTACTGTGAATCAGGATCAGTTTTCTTGAAATATATTAAGTAGTTGAAAAGTAGGTTATTCCATGCCTTAATTAAAACAGTGCTGGATCATTTTTCCCACAAATAGAGATATTGGTGGCTACTTTGTGATCCCACACATTGACTGTCAAGGTGATTTTCAGTAAATGATGACTTAAATGTCAGTCTATTCACCCTAAGGCCATTCAAGGTATAAATGAGTTTGTTTCTCCCACCAGAACAGATTTGGAGGGATTTAACAATGCAGCACTTGATCACCTTTGGAGTGAATCCGTGACACCAGAATGAGAGTCCAAACAGCTGATAAAAACATCACAGTAACCCACAAGTAAGCTACACCACTCCAGTCCATCAGCTAACATCTTGTGGAGCAAAAAGCTGCGGGTTTGTAACAAACAATCACATAATTTATGCATTTTTAACTTTAAACTGTTACTTTCGGCTTAAAAATACTCAAGAAAAAACATTGTCTACATTTTTAATGGTAAATTGACCCCATATTTCTTTTTAAACTAAAAAAGTGTTAAGCCTCCACACACACTCCCATAATGTACACTCATCAAAATGAGATGCAGATGATAGATAAAGCGCATGAAAAGCACCTAATGACGCATTAAAATCTCCCAGCTGCACAATTACAGCCTCGCTGATGCATAACACACATACTCGAGGAGATTTGTCAGATTTCACAAACACGCATATGAATGCAATCACCTCAGTACACATTCCATCACAGTCTACAGCCTAAAAGCTGTATTATGTCATTCAGACCAGCTCTGCTGTTTCAATTTCCAGTCTGTGTTCACTTGATGATATCCTTTACTTCTGCATGCAAACAGATACAGATGCATACTGTATCACCATGCATATCACACATATTTACAATATCAGCATCTCAGCTACAGCCGCACATACTGGATGAGACAAACATGCCGTTTTCCTGCTTTCCTAATCAGCAAAACACTTACTAAGTAAAAGACATATTACAAATGAAATCCTTTTAGTCTACTGCATTATGGGATATTTTATCATTACGTACCAACACCATGCTGAACCTCTCTTCTAATTCGTCCTCAGGTGGTAGAGGCAGTTTAGGGGCCGGTGGCTGTTTCTGCCCATATGTGCTGAGGGGCCGTTTGACATCCCGCCCAGGGGACATCTCCAGACTTCCAGCTGCGTTCCCCATGACTGTATGCAGAGTTACTCACAGAGGTACACATATACAGTCCAAATCATTTAGATGTTGCTCGGTGAAGCGCAACTACAACTTCTACTCA
The DNA here is from genome assembly GCA_032359395.1 of Enteromius anoplus. Classification (NCBI taxonomy): domain Eukaryota; kingdom Metazoa; phylum Chordata; class Actinopteri; order Cypriniformes; family Cyprinidae; genus Enteromius; species Enteromius anoplus. Next base: position 15,067,776 of record JAUMHG010000076.1, read on the forward strand.
CTGATCCGAAAACACTTGAGGATGAGGTCTTTTTCAGTCGTGGTGGTGGGACACTTTGGAAACAGCTTGAAAATCCATAAAAGATTGTGGTTTTCACATAGCTGCTGACTTCTTCTGGTTCTTTCGAGTCTTCTGCAGAAGATTTGCAGTAGGCAAAACTTCCGAGCTGTGCATGCGGAAAGAAAGATGACACCAGTAGGCAAGGCTGTTGTCTATTTGGATGTGTTTTAGTCCTCTTCTGGTCTCTGCGACATCTCTCTGTCCCATCCTGGAGTGAGTAGTTCAGGTAGGGAGGAGAGGAGTGAGTGAGTGATGTGGGCACTGGGTGGCTTCTGGGTCCTAGTGCTGGATGAGTGTGTCTTGTATGAACACCTGATACTGACTCAGATGTCCACCTACAACCGGAGTCTCGAGTTACTTGTTGGTGTTTGTTGCTAGGATACTAAAGACAACCAAATTACACTGCACACACATTTGGGAATTACTTTAGAGTTGTGCAGATGTACTACTGATATGGATAACTGAGAATCTATAGTGCCACAAATGCACATAGTGTATATACATATATTTATAACTTTTTATAATCATTTGAATTGGGTATTTGGGTTGGGGGTTGATAGGATATTTTTGACTGAAATATGATCCTTCAGAAATCATTCTAATATGATGATTTGCTGATAAAAATAAGTAAATAAATAAATTTAAAAATTCTTATTACTGTACTATAAAAAGCAGAGGAAAATAGTTAAATTTCTTAAAATAAAATATCATTATATATATGTGTATGATACTGAAAACATCTTTACTAGACAGTGCATTATAATCTTGTCCCTGCAGTGCTCATTTGCAATGCAAATGACAGCCCATAGAAACCATAGTAGATGTGATAGCCTCAGCAGACACAGCTGTTCCTTTACACATCTGAGGACTCATACTAAATGTGTTCATTTAAACATATCCTTTCTATATGATACAAAATTATGTGTTATATTACTACAGTAGGCTTACTCACTGTAATATGTCTATTTATTCATCTTCTTGTTTAAAGATCACCCTATCATTTTATAAATGTCGAAGTGCACACACAAAATATTTCCTTTTTAAAATAGATTAAACTTTAAGAAAACTAAAACGTTGCTCAGTAGCCCCTGCATGTTACAGTAATACTCGATTAAGACATTAAATCAGTTACGCCACCTACTGGTTCTCCAGCAGATCTGAACAACTCCTTGATGGCAGCACTGACTGGTACTTTTACCTGTCTGATATTCTGATATTGTTAATAATAATAATGATGATGATAAAAAAAGATTCACTGGCTGGCAATGCGGTATGAATGAATGTATCATGTTTGTGTTTGTGTGAGTGTGTGTGTGTCATACACAAATATCTTTAGTGAAGTTAAATGTTAAGGTGATATTATTTTGGACAGAGGAAATGTAAATGTATTAAGATGTGATCTCTCTTTATTTTGGTTCTTTGTACTGTTTTAATTTTTTACCGTTTTGAATTTGAATCATTAAAAAAGAATCTTGTGGACTACAAATGATTATTTAATAAATTAATAAATGAAAAAAATCTAACTAATCAGCTTTGACCAAATTACAGTAATACGTAGGCTATGAAATACCACGTCAGAGCTGCTCGGAACATTTGTTTTTCTTGGACGTTGTGCATTAGAATCAACATCTGGTATTGTATTTGAATTTGTGTGTGTGTGTGTGTGTGTGTGTGTGTGTGTGTGTTGAGATTTGTGGTTTACGAGGACACAAATGACATGGGTACTACAAAGTAAACATTGTTTATGAGGACACTTCCTGTGTCCCCATAAAACAAAAGGCTTAGAAAACATACTAAACAGTGTATGATGAAATTCAAAAACTGTACACAGTTTCCTGTAAGGGGCAGGTTTATGTGTAGGGTCAGTGAAGGACAATACCAGATACAGTTTGTACAGTTTAAACACCATTACACATATGGAGAGACCCTTTAAACCACAAATGCAAGTACAGTATGTGAGTGTGTTTGTGTGTGTGTGTGTGTGTGTGTTGCACAGCTGAGCTAAAGAAAAAGTTTCTTCATATATGAATTATCTAGAGCGTAGTATCTGCAGGCATCTGCCAATAAGATGGTCCCACAGGAAGTTCATTCCGGAGCGGCTGGATTTCATCAGATGGACAGAAAAAAATAACATTCTTTGGTGAATGGTGAACTTGTCTTCGGGAACTTTGGAGGCTGGGCTGCA
>JAUMHG010000076.1:15086142-15107560 GCA_032359395.1 Enteromius anoplus
AATAAATAAATAAATAAATATATATATATATATATATATATATATATAATATAATATATATTAACAAATATGACCAATTTTTGGCAAGTGTCCAGTCACCAAATATTGAGTTGCATTGATAATAGGCATGATAAAAAGTCATTTACTAATATTGTTTCTCCAGATGAGAGTATCAGAGTCAAAAATGAAAGTGTACAGCCAGAACGGGACACATTTTTCAGCACAGGTATGTAAATGTCTGCAATATTTATGCTTACATCATCCAATCACATAATGACATCTATACCTTTTCAGAGAGACCCAATGTCACGCAGAAGAGAAATGGTAAGATATTTCGGTGAGCTATTGGACTACACTAGATCACTTGTCAGTATCAATTAACAAACAAATCTCTTGTGAAGATTCTCAAATACACTATGGAACCTGTCACGTGGAGGTGTTGAAGTTTTATGGTGGAGAATGCTGGAAGGATTTCAATCACAGCATGAGTGAACTGGGAAAGGAGAACTGGTGTAATATGGAGATGGTGATAAAGTAAGCCAGAGCTTCTTATTCACATGTGACTTTACTTCAAAAAATGTAGCTAGAGATTTACTAGATATCTAGAGTATTACTTCTAGATATGTATCTCCAAATAATGCTCTGTTCATATGTCTTGTAGTTGTAAATATGCATTTTTGATTGTGCATCACACATCGAAACAAACAGTTTCTATTTCTTTCCGTATGCACAAGTTCTGATGGGGTAATGTCAAATGTTGCTTACCAACATGACATATGCACAAAGAAAGGAAATGGTCATAGAACAATTGAAGGATGTGTGGGGAAGAAGTCAGATATTTCTCGAAGCCTGATTGCTGGCAACTTAAGGGACTCTGAGAGTTCCTGTTCCATTAAACAATGAGAGACATTTCCCTTTTCTACGTAAGCATAAGAAATTGTGTTGTTATTGTGAGTTGGGAATGATTAGGGGCTTTTTGCTACCATTTTCTACACGACTGAATGTTCAGCATCATTACTCCAGTCTTCAGTGTCACTTCATCCTTCAGAAATCATTCTAATATGCTGGTTTTCTGCTCATCTAAACATTCATTTTTGTGAACTGAATATATAATTAACAAAAAGTTCAAAACAACTATTAATCAGTTTAACACATTCATTTTCAACTCCTTTATAATGCATGTTAATGTACACATTTCTTCCTGTTACACTTTATGTTTCTCTCTCTCTCTCCCATGTCCAGAAACTACCACAAGTTAACTGAGTGTATGGAGTTTGTATGCAGTGTGTTAGGGTGCTTCTACCCTAATCGTGTGATGGAGCAGCTGTTTGTGGGCATACACCAGCATTACTTCAGTCATTGTAGCAATGAAGAGGATTTACGAGACGCCCCGGCTGAAGTTGTGCTCGTATCCACACTGCTGCCTATTTTCCTCATACCCTTCATAGTGTACATCGTGGTCTGGAAGAGTAGTTTAAGGGACTGACTGCTTTTTGCAATATCCTAGATGACATAAAGTGATAGTTCACTTTAAAAAATGAACATCCTGTCATCATTTACACACACTCACAACTGAAACCAGGATGACTTTCATTCTTCTGAAGAAGATAGTTTGAAGTTGTTTAAATGTGTGTGTGTGTGTGTGTGTGTGTGAGTGTGTGTGTGTGTGTGTGTGTGTGTGTGTTTTTTGCAAAACAGAAGTTTGAAAAGAAATGAGAGTGAGTAAATGATGACCCAGTTTTTAGTTCATGAGTGAACGGTTGCTTTAAAGTAAACTCTGGATGTATTAAATTCATGTGATTCTCAATGATGTAATTACTGTAAACAAAACACGCAGTGGGTGATTTTTCAACACACTCACGATTAAGAGTAAATGTGAAATTTGTAATCATGATATGAATATACTTTGAATTATTAATTCTGAAATACTAAATGTCCTACATATCCCCCTAGACTTCAGCTGTCAGCTTATGGTTATTCATTTAAGTTTGAAAATGCTCAGCAACAATCTAAAAACATTTAAAAAAAAAAAAATATTAAAAGCTTATTATAAAGACAAGTTTATTCATAGTGCATTATAATGCATGCATAATGCCTAATATAAAGCATTATAATCTGTTGTATCATCTCACGATTCATAACTGCGGTTATAATGCATTACAATACCAAGCTAGTTTGTGGTTATGCTATTTTAAGGTGCAATGTTTTATAACACACAATGAACACATTATGGTTACAATAGTTATAATGAAAGTCTTATATGACAATGTTTAAACTAGGTTTAATATCTTATTATAACAATTTTATAAAATCATTTGATTTCTTTACAGGGGGATCAAGCAGCTACACAATTTCTATTTATCATTACAAAGCCTTTTAATTGTTTACTAGAATAATACCTTTTACACTTAACATTTTTGCTTACTTTTAAGCAGTAACAAAACAGTAATGAAAAATGGTATGATACTGTACAGATTTGATTTATATTATTGGAATTATAGTCAATCATAGGCTAATATAACATGGTATTCGTTGTGTCATACTGTACATCATCATAGTCTTAAAGGTTATAACCACAAATAAACAGTATTGCATTTATTGTTATAATTATTATTCATCATTATTAACATTAATTTAGTGAGCAATTATGCATGCATTATAATAAGACAAGGCATTATAAGCATTGGTCAATTTGCCAATTTTGTGCTTTTTGGCTTTTCCTAAAGTGTTGTTTCAGACTATAGTGGAAAGAAAATATCCACAATAAACAAGGCTTTTATTCAGATTGATTAGTACATATTTGATTAAAAAATGCATATTCTTCTTTGCATATTTAAACATAACATTTCAGAAAACTTTTAATAATAATTAAAAAACTGTTTCCAATTATTTATGTTTATGTTCTTAATTCTTATGATGATATCTATTACTTAATATTTTTTTACCCTATATTCATCTGGGGTACGTTGCCTTAAGAATGCACCTGTAATACATTACAAGTACAGGCTGTTACTGAATATAATTTATTAGTGTATCACTCGCGTTTTGATTTCTGTCTCCTGCACAGTCTAAAACACAAAAAGCGTATTATAAGAACCACAGCTCCTCCTACTGCCAACACCACTGCTAATAAAAATGCCATTACGTCTAAAGAGTGATACGAGTACCACGGCATCTTATAAGAGTCTGTGCGTAAATGAGCAGCACCCTTATGCCTCATGACGTACTCTATCCAAAAGAGGGCGCTGTCTTGTGGCTGCACAGGCTGGTCTTTGTGTAGCCTAGACAGCCGTTGCATGTTGTCCCTGTACGACGGCTGATGTAAAACCTCCTTGACTGCTGCTGAAAAGCTCTGGCTGTCCAGTTTGGTGACGTCAAGAACCTTAGCGGCCCCTCGCACCGTGAGGCGCAGCATATTGTCAAACTGGTCAAAAAGCAAGGGAATCCCAACCACAGGAACACCATGGTAGATAGACTCATAAATGCCATTCGTTCCACCGTGAGCGACAAATGCACGTGTTTTAGGGTGACCGAGCAGGTCGTTCTGCGGAAGCCACTTAACTAGAAGAGTGTTGTTGCCCAGATTACGAGGACGCTCTCCTACGTGCCTCCAGACGACTCGCTGAGGCAGCTGAGCAAAACCAGCAGCGATTTCAGACATGATTTCACTAGGAAGGCCTTCGACGAGCGTCCCAAGTGACATCACAACCACCCCGTGTTCTCCTGAACCTTGCACAAACTCCTCCAGGTCTGGCGGTAAGGGCTTGGAGGGTCTGCATTGGAAGCCTCCGATGTAGACAACGTTTGGCATGGTTGGACGCGGGACTCGAAGACAAAATCTGACCTCATGAGCCAAATATCTGCGCCTTGCAGCAAGTGGAAGAAATCGGTTTCAGCTCCGAAATAGCGGGCAACTAGTTTGTCATATTCCGGTCTCACAATAAAATGGTCTATGCATTTGTTTAGCACAGAATGTAAAATGTTCTTGAGCCTGTCTCCAAATGACATGCGGTTCGACAAGTGGCTTAATGCTGCTGGGACGTAAGAAACCGGAGATGGTGCGACAACAAAGTGCCCTTCTCCACTAGTGATCCATCTGACGTTGTAAACCATTGGTAATTTGAGTTTATGAGCCACCAGCACTCCTGCAGGCAGACCGGGATCGATAAGAACTAAGTCGTAACGCTCCTCATAGAGCTGTTTCATCAACACCGGGTTTTCGAAAATTTCCACTACCAGCTGACTTGCTTGCCAGTGCATGCCATAGAGAATCTTCAGCATCTGCCAATAGAACTGCACGAATGCAATCGGCGATCCTCCGTGTTTCTGTATCTCGAGCATTTTGCTCAGGAAGGAGATGAAGAAATCTTGTTTCTCTATGTCTATTGGCTCTGGTAGGGTCACTGTTATGGATTTGTAGTGCGGCGAATGCTCCTTGACGTACCAGCTGCTTTCGGTTCGCACCACTGTGACCTCATGACCACTCGAGTGAAGGACCTCGATCAGTATATTCATGTTGACCCAGTGGCTGCCATCAACAGGAAAAACAAGGACCTTGCCGGCCAGAGCAGAGGGAAAATCAGTGGAGAGGAGTATGGATAGCATTAGAAGACAGCGTGAAGATTGTAGGACAGCCATCGCTCCCTAGTGCACAGAAAAACACTTATGCTTACTATCGGACTTAATGCAATAAATGATGAAACCGTAATTCCTTGAACAAGGTGTTAGTTTGACCAAAACACATTCCTCTAATGCCGGAAAATACTTCATGCTTGAGTGCATGCATGAACACACAGTGTTTTCTGAAAGCCTGAGCAGACAGTGTTATTAAAAACAGATGTTCAGCCGTTGGTTTTGGAGAAAGATTGCATGTTATATAAACTGTTTTTCTTTTTGTGTGCAACATGCAAATAAAAAAAAAACTCAATGGGAAAGCAAGATTGGTAACTCTGACAGTATTTTCTGCATTTAAACACGCATGATTCAACAATAATAGTAATAAAGTACTGTAGAAAAAACTGATTAAACTGGTTTTCTTACAAGGAAAAGAGGAAAATAAATCACTTTTACCTTCTTTTGCTGCCTCTCTTCCTCTCTCTGATGAAGCAAGGGTTTGTTCTGTCTGGTTCCAAGTCCAGATCATGCTACTATTGCATAACTGAGTGGAGGTAATCCCAGAAAAGTGGGCGTGGCTAATGTGTTCGAGTTTGTGTGAGAAGCCTGCACTAGGGCTGTTTCATAAAAAACATTTTTCTCTAAACATATTATTGATACAAAGATCACTAAACTGATCTCCATGTGTATATACACATAAAGAGAGAGGCAAAGAAATCAAAGTAAATGATTATATTGTGTAGTCCTTCTCTTTACAAGCACCATCCTATATCCAATAAATAAAAAAAAAATAAAAAACTTTTTCACTCTGCATTGTTTAATGTATTTAAAAAAAAAAAAAAAGGATTTAAATTAGCTCCTTATTTACTTATGTTCGTAATAATAGCAAAAAAAATTATAATAGTAATAATAATATGAATAATTCAAATTTTGTTTGTACTTTGATTATTTGTCAGTGGAAAAATACTTCCAAGGTCAAAGTTCAGAGTAAGAGCTTGTTCAGATGAGCACATGGTTTTCCCATTATGTTGAAAAAGTTATTAATTTACCCACTGTTAAAGGAAAACCATGCAACCTTTCATGATTAAAAATGACACGTTACATTTATTTTTATTTTTTTTATTTTTTTTGAGAATGACAAAAAAAAAAATGAATGTAACATTTATCATGTTTAATATAAAATTCAATTCATATAATTGCTGTTAATTAATGATTAATAATTAGGCTTTAGGATAAGGCCGTTTTAATATTGGCAAAATAATAATTTGAACCTATTGAAAGACGAATTATTTTTCGCGGGCCATCAGAAAAGACGTTTCAAGGCGGCAAAGCATTGAGCATGCGCAGATCGTGATCTGGCGGCAAACAACTCTTCAGGAAAGTAATTACAGGAGATTCAGGACTGCGAAGCAACTCTGAGGTAGAAATACAAACATCCTTGAGAAGACTAAACTTTGACCTGCGTGTCGCGAAGTAAGGTGAATGTTTTGTCGAAGTTTCAAGGCTGTGTAAGTTTCCGAGGCATCACACAACCTGTTTCTAAATGTGGGTATTTGCGTTTTATTGTATTTTCTTGCTTCTGTATACATTACCAGTTAGTGCTGGCACGTCTAAAAGTACAGATGTTGTGTTGTTTTAATTTTAAAAATGTCTTGCTCATCTCAGATTACTAAGCATTGCCACAAGATGGCGACATATACAAATGTACACAGCGTGGCTGAACTTAAAGACAAATTAACATTTAATACAGATTTAAGTGTTCATGTTCATTTTCAGACATTGACAGGCCTACTATATTCTAGTCTCAACCCACTTGTTTGATATGATTAATTTATGATTTGGGCCATTTCAGAATGAATGCCACGGTAATTTATACGGCAGAAGAGGTTAACGCTGACTATGTTTGAATGTTTGCCATCTTGATCCACAACCATTAACTATATCAAGACAATAATTGTCAAAATCAATGTTAGTTAGCTTAATATTTAAGTGGATTAAAAGTTAAAATCCACTATGAAAGACTGAGAACGGTCCAGATTAATTAGAAATCATATTAAATCATAATAGTCATAAGACAAATGTGTTGTTTAGTTTCAAATAAATATGCTCTCATTTTATAGCGTTTTGACAATGGGCCAAATCAACCAATTAACAATCTGAAAATATTTAGTAAAATTAGATGCATCTTTATGTGTGATTTGCTGTGTTTATATGGAATATAAGTATATTAGCAGATTTAATTCAAACAGTAATATGTCATATAGATCTTAAGCACAGATTCTGAGTCATGTGTGTGCATCTAAAAACAGCCAGCAACGCAAACTCACACTGACACGTCGCTCTGGATGGTGGGTGGAAAACACAAAACACACACACTCACACGGAAACACACTGATCTGTGGGCAGGTACCAATCTGACATCAAAAGTACGCTTTGGCACGTTACTGTTCGTGTTTGTGTGTGGTACGTGCCGTAGGAAGCAAGCATGTAAATCAAAACCATCTTGATTTCCCACATCTTATTTTGAGGTTTACAGCCTCCACGAAGACAACAATCACTCCTACTTGTACAAAGACTTGCGAATCTTTGTTTCACTGAGTAAAAAAACCTTAGGAAAACAATTAAAAATCCAATTGCAGTAAACAACCTTTGGTTTGTAAACAATATAGTGTTTAATTCATAAGAATTGATAACCATCTCCCACCATACACAAACATATTTATTTTCTTAATTCTTTCTGTTAACTGGTTTGGGCGGTTTTTGTCATTTTAATTTCTTTATTTAAAACACGCAGAAGCCCTGAAGATGAAGGTGTCTTTTTGACTTCGTGAGTGTAGTTATAGGAATGCACAATATACTGGCGCTATGTTTATTATTGGTTGATATATTAGAGATTAATTTATTGGATCAATACGTATATTACTATTTATTTCCACATGAAAAATAAAATTGTTCTTTTGATATATTAAGTAATAATTACGAAATTTCAACATATTATGTCGGTTTTTTCTTATTTGCCAGAAATTTATATTTTACACAATTGTACATTTATTATTCATTTTTATTATATTTTGCTGCTATATAGAATTATAACTGATTTTTTTAAATTCTATGTTTAATACTGTACATGATGTGATGCCTACATTTACCTGTTTGTTTACTAATGTATGTATACTAAATGTATATACAGTACTTAATGTATATAAATATTTATATGTATTTGTACACTTTATGTATATAAAATTGTATAGAACTTAAATATTGTCTGTAGATTGATTACCAGTAATACTAAAAATAATTATTCATCATTCATCGGACAGTTTTTTAATATGTGGATTTAGTAACACTATATTTTACTGTTACACCTTTGCTCATTAGCATGAATATGAGACATTTATTAGTGCTAATTAAGCGCATATTAATGCCTTATCCATGCCTTATACATTAATTATCCTACCCAATACCTAAACATAACAACTATCGCACTTACAAATTAAGAATTTATTGAGGGAATTTATTGTTAACTGTTAATAGTTAACAAGTGTTACCTTGCATCCACATCTGTAACAACACAAACATTTTCTGTGCATTTATATGGCAAAATAAGACAAAAATCATATTAGCATGTACCGTACTGTCAGCTTTGACCAGTATGAATGCTACTTTAGCATTCATAATTATTATATTGTTTTAATTCCTCTGTAAATTAGCGTAGGTCACTTTGACCATAAGAATTCTAAGAAAAATAATAATTCAATGAGATGCTGAGAAAATATGCGTAGATAAAATATGCATGTTTTGGTTGCTTTGATGTTGTTAAACATGATAATAAAAATGAGTGTGGAAAATTTAAGAAAAGCAGGCTCTATCCTGATGTTTTTACCTTTCCCTTCATGCCTTTTTGTGACATTGGTCTCTTACAACATTTCTTGTAGTATGCGTTCCTCAAATGCAGTGGTATTTTAAAATACTGGGATAGTTATGCTGTGTAATTTGTGAGCTGATGCTGAAATTACTGGACAGCTGTTTTTAACGCTTTTCATGGTTTTTAAAGTTATTGCCTTTCCTCTGTGAGCTGCCAGACATGGACGCAATTCGGAAAGAAAAAATCATGTATATGTTCATGCATACAGACACTGAGCACATGCATGTAAACGCAGCTCTAAAGATCATTCTAGCTTACATCATGCTCTGTCCGGCCTAGCCCAAGGTTTATCTGTACATTATGTTTGCTTTCAAGTAAAATCGAATAAGGAACAAGAAATCCCCCGTTGCTCAAGGATGAGCAGGACGCTTGCGTCTCTCTGGGGGCTTGTGACTGACTCAAGGGGCTTGTTGTTCTCAGCTGGCGGAGACACGGGGAGGAGAAGAGCTGTGGAGGAAGTAAATTACATAGGGAGGGCTGGAAAAGTCTCTGTTCTTGTCGCATTACTGCGGCCACCGTCAAGGGCACCGCAGCCGGGTTTGAGTCACTGCGCTCGGAGCTCCGCACGGCCTTCGTTCCCTGCAGCCAATGATCAACATTCTCTCTGTTTCAGTGACTCACAGCGATAGTCAGCAAGCCCTCCCCTAGTCTTCATCATGTCCCATGACAGCATCACAAACCACAAGAGAGGACGGAAAAGTATGCAATGTTTGTGTGGAAACGCACCTTCGGTTTACACTGTAGTGTACGGTGGGACAAATGAAAGGCACCGTGAACTTACAAAGAGAAAATCCCTGAAGCAACACAAATTTAAAGGCATACTTCATCCAAAGATGATTTACTCGCCCTCATGTCCGTCCAAACCTGAAGAACTGTTTTAACCATGCCTTTATGGGGTCCAAAAAGACATTAAATCCAGTCATTAGCAATGCATAAATATTAAACAGAAACATATTCCATGAAAGTCTGGAAAAAGTTCTTTTGGGGTGAACTGTCACTTTAATTGTCCTTCTCAAGCGATGGCTCGTGGCTTACTAGCTATTGTGGTTACTAGCGCTGACCTTTAGCCGTTACAACATTGCAACCAGGAACTTGAACTGGAATCTAATGAATAAAATGAATTCGTAACTCATTTTACGTCTGCAATGCAACGCATTTTTGAATGAACCAGAATATTCAGTAAGAGCGTTAAGTAAGTTGGGACTAAATTATATCCTGTTGCTTTTAATTTCTACATAATTTGTGTAAAATAATGTGCAGTGATGGATTCTTAACAATAAGACCGGTGGCATGCGTTACATGGTTAAAAAGGCAATGTTGATGAGTGTTATTTTTATTTTTCATTTTTATGTTTTTAGTTTAATTCATTGTGTTCTGGGGGTTGTTTAACTGACAATGATGCACAAAAAAATATGTTTCCTTTGTGTTTTTTTGCATACTATGTATAATATGTATGCATATAGTATCACTAATTTCACAAATTTGCTTTTTTTTTATACGATGATAATAGTCAAAATGTCAAAAAAAATGCCACTTTGACATTCGATTTCAAAGTTTGGATTTAAAAAAATGTTCAATATATTTTTTTTTTTTTCCATTTTGGCTAATATTTAAATTATATTAAGCTTGATATTATTTAGTAGAAATGTTTTAAGTAGATTTAGTTTTGGTTAACTATAAAAATCCTGGTTTGATTCCATCTAAACTTTACCAACACGCCTCCATTCTCAAGCAATGGAACATCATTTTACGTGGGCTGGGAATCAGACCCAGGTGTCCAGCATGGTGGGACAATCCTACCACTGTACCAGAAATGCGCCCATAACAAGCCCGAGGCTGTGCATTTCCAAGCAGGTCTTCTTTCAGTCCCGACATTCATTAAATAAATGGCCAGAAAGGACCTGTAATAAACCTGCAACCTCAGGAAACCATTTACCACCTGCTTCAGCCAGCTGTGTGATGTTCTTCAGCTCTTCGCTTAAGGTTGGTGCAGGCAGCGCAGTTTTCCCTATGCTTTATGATTGTAGCTTGTCAGAAATGTATATGTTGGACTTGATGTAAATGCTTTAGAATACAGCATGTAACCAAATGTATGAGGCCTTGCATAAAAATTATTAGTCTTGTAGGTCAGACTGCATTCTGTGCATTTTGGCTTAGTTGTGCCATCAATTGGGTCATGTTTTAACATCCACTATGGCATGCATAACGGTGAACTCAAGTGATTGAACTCTTCGGGAAATTTGCTCATCTTTTCAGAGCAAACATGAGGTAAGTTGTAAATAGGAATAGCAAGAGAAAGCTACCAAGTTATCGTACCAACTTTTTTCTATTCCCTCTCACATAGAGAACGTCATTAATTGCTGTTCAAACTGATTCTTAATTAGGTGACCGTCGTAGGAGCAGCCACGCAGCAGGACTGTGACGCATCATTTCTGACACTGTCAGAACTTCGTTGGAGGCTAAGATTCATCACAAGGGCAATTAAGTGTTCGCCGGTGAGCATGTCAGACTGAACTTTAAAAGACCTGTAATGAAACCGTTCCAAAAATGCAAATTTTTCTCTGATGGAATAAATGTGGTTGACTGGGCTTTAGAAAGTTAGGCTGATGAAGTCCGGGCCCTAATTTTCCATTCGCAATTCACATGTTTTTTTCTTGCTCTTTTCAGGTTAACCCTGTGGGGAAGCTGGAGTTTCGTTGACAAGCATGTGCTTTTGGTCGAAATGCCTTCTGAGTTAACAAATATAATGTAAATATTCATTATCATACAGTAGTAGGGACAACTAGATCATAGTGCAAGACAACAAATGATCATCAACTCCCTACGAGTTGGTGTTTATTTAATGAAATGAGACAATTATAAGCATGCCCGTAGCGTGTTCTAGTAATCCGAGCAAGCTATGGAAGAATTACTATGTGTTTACTGCACATAAATAAACAATGACATAATTACATAACGATGCCAGGAAGATGCGTCGAGGGCGGTTTTGAGAGACAGAGAAAGAGGGAAGCGGAAAAATCCTTTTGCTTGCACTCAGCAGGTGTCCCTTTCGATTAACTGACGCTTAGAATGCATCCTGTCATATTTACTTGACCATCACGCAGACAGAGAAAACAGACTATCTCTTCCTCGTCTTTCCGCTCCTCTCGTGCTTTATCTAACCACCACATCTAAACCCTGCCGTAGAGTCTTGCTGTTCAACAAGTGGAAAATCAAATTATATTTCAAAAGACTGCACAATAAAACACACTTAAAGGACTTGGCATTGGGTTTCCCCAAAAACCCTTCTTTCTCTCTGATTCTCTCTCACTCTCCCACTGTTTCTTCATTTGCAGAAAGCCTCCTCCCACTTGTCCTTTTTGAGTCATACAAAGAAACCCACTAGAAGGGCATTCTCTCTCTGTCTCTCTCAATCCTACTTCCTTCCTCAACGCCCAAACACTTCTCTCCACTCACCTGCTAAAACCGTGAATGCTCGCTCGCTCTCTTTCAAGCAAGAAAGACACACACACATACACACACTCCTCTGAGATCCCTGGTGGTACTCATTTCCCCTCTCATCTCCGTGAGCACCTGACGTTGAGGGAGCTTGTTCCCTCTCACTTCCAGAGGTCAATATTCCGGCTTACAGTGAGAGCTCCGCACTGGCGGCCCAGCCGCTTTCCCGCTTCAGCCTGGGACGGAAGACCCTGCTGGGGGCCGGCACGGCCGTTATGCTGCTCTTGGTGTTGGTGGTCCTCATTCCTGTTCTGGTTCATCTGGCGGGCAGCAGTGAAAATGGAGGTCAGTATGAGATGCTGGGCACTTGCCGAATGGTCTGCGATCCATTCTTGGAAAAAACCGGTACTACGGCCGGTATCGGTACGGGCACGTCTATCACTAATACGCAGTTGGAAGCCGAGGCACTGACTGATCATAGCATGGGACCCCCGTTGCCCACTTACGCCCATGGACCGCAGGGCAAACCCGGTCGCCAAGGAAAACCAGGGCTACCAGGTCCTCCAGGACCCCCGGGACCACCTGGAGAGCCAGGTCCTCCAGGACCAATGGGGCCACCGGGAAATAAAAACCACACCGAACGACCGGACACCTTTGCTCTGAGTGGGAGAACAGCTACCGGAATGGGGACAGCCATCTATACCATGGGACCCCGCGTGGCCTTTTACGCAGGTCTGCGAAACCCGCAAGAGGGCTACGAAGTTCTGAGGTTTGACGACATAGTTACAAACATTGGAAATAACTACGATGGATCAACTGGGAAATTTGTGTGCAAGGTTCCAGGGACGTACTTCTTCACGTACAATGTCCTCATGAGAGGAGGGGATGGAACTAGTATGTGGGCGGATCTCCTGAAAAATGGACAGGTAAGAAATTTGCTGCTAACATACCTGTGCTGAGGTTTATGGAAACACATATTTTATAATATAATATTCTAATGTTAATAATTATGTATTTTACAGCACTGTCAAGAGAATTAGAAATCGCATTTACTATTATTAATTTTACTGAATTAAACTTTTTTACTACAAAACAAAACATGTTATGTAGGAACAACTCTTTATGGTAACAGTGGCACATAAGCCCTTTAAAAATCAGCATTTTTTTTATGTATTTGCATTTTTTTGTCATATTATGTAGTTCACACAACCATTGTGCCATTCATGCCATATCTGATCATGAATAATGCCTATAGTTAACATCACAGGAAACAAGACCTTACACACATTTACCGAGTTATTTGCATGATGGTTATCTGTTGTTTTATTAAATGTTATTTATAATGACTGCAGATTTGGATAACTTTTTCAATCCTAAATCTGTTTAATATTGCAATTAGGTCTATCTGTTTCAAAGGAAAAATAAGATGCCTGTTATTCCGACAGCATATTCAATTCATACATTACATAACACTGACGAAACACAGACTGCCACTGGGATGCAATTCCTCGAGTTTCTGAATAATTCCACTCCAGTGGGTTTCAATGTGAATATTCATATATCAGGATATCCTGTATGTGCGTTTAGGGTTGCTTTCCAGCAAAGGTCAGTTTCATGTTTGAGATGAACTTCTGTCATTTCTTTGGTCAATGTAAACAAGGAAAGGTTTCATTGAACCAAGAGTTTGCCTCTAGTCAGAAGAGCTGCTGTGTGTGTGTGTGTGTGTGTGTGTGTGGGTCTGTACATACTATGCTTGTCTTTCTGGCATCCCTCAGTGTGTCATTCTGAATCAGGGCACTTCTCAAACACCCACGGCCACTCAAACACATACACAAATTCAGTATGAGCCTTTCACACACACAAAATAAATACTTTAAAAGATGCCACACATCAGAATATGCATGCTTCATGATTGTAAGATGCCGGCATATATACTATCAGCATTTAAAGTGGATTAAAACATTTTATCAAAGTTGTCCTAAAGCCTATAACCAAAACTTTTTGATCCCTTCCAAATATTGAATACTAAACAAAGGGTTTATATATATATATACATATAGAGATATGTGTACTCTGATGTATGTGTACTCTGTATATGTATTATGTACTGTATGTATAAATACATGCATGTATGTATTTTAGAAAAAAATTGTTACGTTTGTTACATTTTAACAAAAAGACATAAAAAGAAAAGAAAAAGAACAATAATCAAAAAATAAAATAAAATACCCAAAACTTGACCCATAAGTGCTATCCAATGGTAAAATAGATACTGAAGGCATAATAAACATATTAATCCCAAGTTTGTAAAAAGGAAATAAAAGGGGATCACATTTTTTCAAATAAAGAAATCTTGTCTATTAAAGGTGCTCTATGCGATGCTGTTTGACGTCACTTCCGCTGACGTTTCACGAAAATACAAAAAAAAAAAGAGCAAGCTCCGCCCCTCTCCCCAATGTTTCTGTAACTGCCGTGAACGTGCAAAGCGCATTGATACGGTGGTGCTAACCCAAGAGAGACAGTGACAGAGCTAACATCAAGCTAACATGTTTAGCCACAGCCATATCACCCTGCAGCCCAAGCTTGGTTGCCCACTGAAGCTAAGCAGGGTTGAGCCTGGTCAGTACCTGGATGGGAGACCTCCTGGGAAAACTAGGTTGCTGTTGGTAGAGGTGTTAGTGGGGCCAGCCGGGGGTGCTCACCTTGTGGTCTGTGTGGGTCCTAATGCCCCGAAAAGACGGTACTCTATTGACAGTATAGTGTCCCAGTCACTATACTGTCAATAGAGTACCGTCTTTCGGATGAGACGTTAAACCGAGGTCCTGACTCTCTGTGATCATTAAAAATCACATGACACTTATCATAAAGAGTAGGGGTGTAACCCCGGTGTCCTGGCCAAATTTCCACTGGCCCTTGTCTATCATGACCTCCAAAATATCCCCATCCATTGATTGGCTATATCTCTCTCTCCTCTCCACCTGTACCTGGTGTGTGGTGGCGCCGTTGTCCTGTGGCAGCCGTCGCATCATCCAAGTGGATGCTGCACACTGGTGGTGGTTGAGGAGAGACCCCCCCCACATAATTGTAAAGTGCTTTGTGTGTGCGGCAATACACAGTAAAAGCGCTATATAAATGCATCATTCATTCATGTCTAAATAAAAATGAAAATAAATAAAAAATAAAAAATGTGCCACCTGCACATCGGTTTGGAGGTCCTTTTGACGGCGGAGTTCTCTCCACCGTTCAAACGAATCCCCGATGTAAATCCGGAGCTTGTTCCGTTGTTCTCGATTTCTCTTCTTCTCGCCTTATATTCCTCCGAGCGTCTTTTCTTCGGTCGTGCCTCAGCCATTTTCTAAAAATAATATACAGTATTCCACGAACCCACTCTCAGATTCACGCTGCACAATCAACTCTGTCTATTATGTGCACGCGCATTAACCCCCACCTCTTCTTGCTGATTGGTTGGCCGAAGTTTGTTATTGTTTTGGTGAACATCCTGTACCCCTATTCTGTTTTTTGGTATTACAGCCTCTGTGTTGTCTTTTTGAGACCAGGTTTTTTCCCCAATTCAGACTGCAAGACGATCAAGGGGTGATGCATACGGTTTGAGATAAAAATGAAATCGAGCTAAAATCCTGCAACATTGCATAAAGCACCTTTAGGGTATACCTGATTCTTTCCAGGGGTAGTGTACCCATCATCGTTTTTTTGGCAGAGATCAACCCATGACACAAACTTTTGTAAGTCTCAAAAATTCTTCGGAAACTCCAGATATAATTAATATAGGATCTGGTTCAACAGGAATCTCCACTGTGACTTTGGACACAGGACATAAGAATGATACAAATTAAAATCTAAAAACACCTGACATTTGTCACTGGAAATATTTTATTTAGTTTACACTTGGAATAGTGAAGCCTATGAAGCACTTTAAACTGAATGAGACAATGTCTTGCATTAATGGAACATCTGTTGACCAGTTCAAGACTTTGTTCCCATATTTCACTAGGAATTTCTACTATAAGTTCTTCCTGCCAGGCAAATCAATCACACAAACACAAACACATACACACAAAAATCTATCTTCATCTATCAATTAAGGGCAAAAAGAGGGGTTCTCTGAGATAGAAAGTAAAAATATTTTAGACAAATATTTATATGCGATTAAAATGCGATTTAATTTTGATTAATTACTTACAAAGCCTCTAATTAATTAGATCATTTTTTTTAATCGAGTCCGGGCCCTAGTTTCTAACTGTTTCCAAATACGCACAGAATTATGCATAACAGATTTATTATTATAAACCGAACTAACTATATTTTTGGGTTATAAAAGTATTGCATTAATAGAATATGGTAGACATTCCTTCCATTCCAACATCAACCAATTCTCCCCCACTGGAGTAAAATCCATCCAGGAAGTCAAGGCCCTTAGGTTTGCAGCCCAATAATAGTGAGAAAAATGTTATGTTTATATGTTAAATATATTTATGTATGATATCATTTCTATGAATATAAATATATACAATTAAATATTTTCAAAATATATGTTTGTGTATTTATATTATTCATAATACATAAACACAGTACACATATATTATGCCAACAAAAACCTTTATTTTGGATTCCGTTAATCACAATATAAAACATAGTTAAAATATTGTTATTGAATTTTTTTATTTTTTATTGCTGGGATAGTTCACCCAAAAATTATCATAATAATCTGACATTAATACAATACAAGCCGTCCCATATGTATATGACTTTCTTCCAAATCTCAGCGCCCAATAATAAAGTTTGAAAGTGACAGGACATTTTTAACATAACTCTGATTGTGTAATATTGATTTTTGATCTAGAGTATCTTTGCGATAAAGTCTTAATGCAAACACTATGCCCACATGGCTAATCTGAATACATCTTTTAACTTCTTCGCTTAAGCTAGACTGTGGGCTAATTATAATTCCGTCGTGCTCAGTAAGTCATACACAAAGAAACACACATGATAGATGTGAGTTCATACACACAGATACATACGTGCATATACACACCCACGCATGCTGTGTGCTTGAGTCAGCTGTGTTACTCATATGTGCACAGAGAGTGATGGCCCACAGCAACAGCATTTCTCCTTCTGACTGATGCCCTCGTATCTGAGCGACAGCAGTCCCCGTCCATCAAACAAGTAAACGAAAAAAATCGTCCATCCTCTCGGGCTCCCAAATAAACACTTAAAGCTCTTTTTGTCCCATTAGCTCAAACCCTCTTAAAGTTGTTCGCTCGACCCGGCTGGTTTTAAAGGGGAGGTGGCCTGTTTTATTTATAGAGGCTGGAAATAACGAGGAGAGTGCTGAGAATGTGATGGGAATGTGACACAGACTGGACGCAAACCCACATTTCACAGTGAGAAACAGCTCAACATGTCAGAGCATATTGGTCCCTTTTCAAAGTCCCTTTTGAGGCACTCTGTGGCCGTCTGGTAAAACCCTCCACTGCATTTTTGTGTTAGAAACAGACATACAATTACAGGTTAGATGCAGTTGAATGAAGAAAGAACAAAATCACCAAAAGTTCTTGACAAAAATATGTTTCAAATGCATATTGCAGACCGGGCAGCAATTGCATTATATGCTATGCCTCTTTAGCTGGAAAAAAACCTAATTAACACCAATGTTCAGAGCAATATTTTCCACGAATGACACCAGGTGTGAACATGAAACCTTTTCCGACCTCCACCATAAAAAGATTATTGGAATAAAGTTCATCTTCATTGACCAAGAAACTGTTAATGCCAATTCAGATGTGCTGCATTCCAGATTCTTGAAGTCATCTAGTGTTCCTGACACACGAGACAACCATTCCTTTAAACCAGTCAATGACACAATTTTGGAGGTCAGTCGAGTATCAGGAACACCAGGATTCCATATCAACTTTGAGGTTGACCCAGTTGAACAAGGCCTTCGCATCACAGATATGGCTCCAGGACAATATGTTACTTGTGTGTATGACCGACAATGGTGGGTTGGTATCATCAGAGACATCTCTGACACAGAGCAAGACATCCAAGTGCTTTTTTTGCATCCCCATGGCCCAGCTAGAGGCTACTTTTGGCCTAAAAGGGAAGATGTCTGTTGGGTGCCTCTCCAGCACATCATAATGAACATCGGTTACTTCCATTGGATGATGCTACTGTATGTCATAAAAGAAAATGAAACTGTGTATTCAGACACTTTCATGAACAACTTTCAGTGACTGTTATGTAACGCATTTATTTGTGTTATTTTGTGTTACATTATTGAAGTGACTCATGTCTGGAAGTAAGTTTTTTGTAGGTTGTATTTTTTGTTTAAGTGGAACATTAATACATTCTGTTGAAATGCCCATACCAAGTTAAATAGCAAAAGTGAACAATAGGATCAGTGACCAAAATTGAAAAAAAATTATTTAAAAAAAATAACCTTATTCCATTTTTGGACCTTAATATCTCAGACTCTGTTAGCTGATATCAAAGGGTGTGAAAGACATGGTACATATCAGACCATTTACCAAGTTTGATGCTCATACATTGAAAATTGAGGTTTCTATGGACATCTGAAAACCCTTAGTAATAGTTTCAAAGAAAAGTAGAGGGCCACCATTCAGGTGTATATTCAGTAACAATGCTGTGAGTTGTACTTCATGCAGTTCTGGACTAGGACTCTTAGCCCAGAAGATTTCATGGACCTGGCACAACTAATTCTGGAGATATATCAGTCTGAACACGGTCACTCAGGCTGTGATGCCAAAACGGGGGGGGAAAAGTACACACAGTAGAGATCTAAAATTTTGTATGTGATCGATTGGGCATATTACCCATCACATATAGTTTTTAAAGACAAATCTGAAGAGGTCAGGTGGGGAACTTTTCCAAAAGTTGATGAATCCAGGTGGAATGACCCTATTATCAATATTTTAAAAAACAGTTGTGCTGCTTCATTATACTTGATAAGTTGTCCAGGATTGTTTAGTGAATATAAACTTCTAAATAATTTAAATATTTTGTTAACATTATAAAAGAACATTATCAATGTGACTTTTATTGCATTCTTGCTACAGTAAAATTGTAATTATAATATAAGCAACTTTAAATTTTGAAACATTGTGTGTATATATATACAGGTATATAGTGTATATATATATATATGTGTGTGTGTGTGTGTGTGTGACTTTGGACCACAAAACCAGTCATAAGAGAACTTGTTTTGGAAATTAGATTTATACATAAGCTTTTTATTGATGTATGGTTTGTTAGGATAGGACAATATAAAATGTGGAATTTGAGGGTGCAAAAAAGCTGAATATTAAGAAAAAGTGGTCCAAATGAAGTTCTTAGCAATGCATATTACTAATCTAAAATTAAGTTTTGATATATCTTTGGTAGAAAGTTTACAAAATATCTTCATGGAACATTATCTTTACTTTATATGTTAATGATTTTTGACAATGTATATATGTAAATCATATATATATATATATATATATATATATAAATATAAATGCACAGATATACATATTAAAAAAAATATTTACATGTCTATAATTATATATTAATATAATTTATATTATAAATAAATATATTTCATATATAAAAATAACATATTTAAAAAATATGCATGCATGCATGTGTATTTTTTTATACATAATAAATATACATGGTATACATACATATATTATGTAAACAAAAACTTTTATTTTGGATGCAATTAATGGCGATTAATCATTTGACAACACTACATATATTTGTAGACATATTTTGTGACTCATTTTCTTTGTTCTTTTTTTTTTTTTTTTTTTTGCTGAAAACTGAACAGCTGTATTAAATGTCACATTGAGCTGAAGGTCTCTCTTGTTCCTCTTCGTCTCTTTGCAGGTGAGAGCCAGTGCCATCGCTCAGGATCAGGATCAGAGTTACGATTACGCCTCAAACACCGCCATCCTGCACCTCGACCCCGGAGACGAGATCTTCATCAAGCTGGACGGTGGGAAAGCGCACGGCGGGAACAGCAACAAATACAGTACTTTTGCTGGCTTCATTCTGTACAGTGACTAGAGGTCAAAAGGTCATCACATTCAGATATTAGGGGGTCTAAACTGATTTCAGTTGTAAGTCTGATGTTTATAACACCTCTGACATGTTTAGCTCAGGAACAATTTTATTTTTGTCATTTTTGTTTTACCTCTCCGGTTTTCTTTGCTACAGGGTATTTTCACCTGAAATTCAACAGCTATACACTCATGAGTGAGTCACAAAACACTGGATAATTTGTTTAAAGGGTCAGCTGACTCATTATGCCCCCTGAAGGGAACGGACCTGTATGTTTTGCTGTAGTATACACATGGTTTCAAAATCTGGATCCAACGATAACATAACAGGAACTGGGTTTCGATTCACGAATCTGCCCCAAAACCTTCCAACAGACACACATGCAATCAACCGGAATGAGAGAGCTGGGCTTCAGGGTTGCATCAAAGCCGTAATCGATCAAAAGCCCTGTCAAGTGAGTGTTGATATTTCATTACGTTGTTGTCTTCGTATGTATGATCAATCTGTGAATCTGCACTGCTGTTTATCAATGTCTTCGACATAATGTGAAGTGGATGACCCTAAATGATGCCCTAAAATCTTAATAAGTGTATGCACCTGGTTTTGACTGCTGTAAATTACACCTTGTCCCCGAGAGTCTGTTGTACATCATAGTAGTGCATCTGTTTGTGGTTGCTGTATGGAAGTACTAACACAAATAAAGCTAAGCATTTGTTTCATCTTATAGCTGAAGCTTAACCCTTGCATTGTTGTTCCTGTCAATAAATTATGAAGTATGTGGCTAATATGAGCATTAAAAGTTAATCTTAGCCCGCTTAAAGTTACTTAACAATGAATGGAGATCTGTTATACATTGTAACTCTAACAGTGATGCTGGTTTATGATGACAACGACCACTATCTAAAACGATGTCCTGTATATATCGCAATAGTTATGACCTGAAAAATGTATCGAAATATCTAAATGTAACAGCTATAGATTTTTGCTTTTGCTAATAAATGGGATTTTTCTAACATTATAGGTCAGATGTGGTTTTTGTAAGAAACAAATACATCTAGTCACATATATTTTTGTACAAACCGGGTTCCAAAAAAGTTGGGACACTAAACAAATTGTAAATAAAAACTTCATGCAATGATGTGGAAATGGCAAATGTCAATATTTTATTTGTAATAGAACGTAGATGACAGATCAAAAGTTTAATCCGAGAAAATGAAAGTTTAATCCTTTAAGAGGCTGGAAAAAGTACATTTGAGCATAACGAAGAGCTGGAAGACCCATTAACACTAATTAGGTCAATTGGCAACATGATTGGGTATAAAAAGAGCTTCTCAGAGTGGCAGTGTCTCTCAGAAG
>JAUMHG010000076.1:15164350-15176866 GCA_032359395.1 Enteromius anoplus
TTATAGCACTTATTTATTTGTTTATTTACAAAATGTATTAATTTGATATGCTATGACCTTGAGTTTTGGTAAAGCACTGTATGAATCCAGTATGTTTATTTATTTACAAAATCTGAAGAAGATTTATTAAATACGTTTAAGATACGTGTTTAAATCACACACCTTAAACTTTGAAAAAGCCCTACATAAATGAATAACATCTATTTAATTATTTATTGCGAAATAATATAATGCTTTACCCAATAATTAATATTTTTGTGCTTATTAATGTGTCAAGTAATTGGGCCTAGCAGTTGGTACAGCAATTTTTTAAATTAATTGCCACTAAAAAAATCCTTTCTAATATTTTTCATGCTTATAAATCTGTTGAAATGCTTCATAAAGGCTGCCTTGGTTTCCTCGACAATCTCCTACAGTCTGGCTGAGAAAGACACTTCAGCTTCTGACTTATTTGTTGTCTAGTCTTACTCTACACCGACCTGCTTAACTACCACTGGTTAACTGAAACACTTCATCGCCAATCCCGACTTGTATCCAAAATATAAAACCGCCCAGCCAGTGTTTTCTTCAACCAGTGGAAATGTGTGGACGTTAACGTGTGGAGTATTTGCATCTGGAAAACGTTTTATGTTGTGGAAAGCCAATGTATGACGAATTTCATAACTCTCATTTTCCTGTTTTGTCCTGTGTGTGTTTCCTGTCCGTCTGTCTTTTACATGTCTCTTCACCTTTCATTTCACATCTGTGTCATTTTACTTGCTTTGACGTTTTTCACATTTCCATTCGTTTTATTCCTTTACCCATAAACCATTTTTCGTCTGCCACAACATTTACCCGAACATGTAACCCATCGTCCATGCTGTTTAATCTAAAAACACGCATCTTAACCTTAATTTAACCTGTCACTATTAAACTTGGTAAAACGGTCTGCCAGCCACAGGTTACGAGAAATCTCGCAGCCTGAACAACATATCAGGAATGGCGGGGTCTTCCCTGCGTTTGACCCCCATCACCAGCACGCCCTATGACCCTTACGAGGCCCCAGGACCCCTCCGTCGCTGCCGCTCACCCATTCCCTCCATTTTGTAGCAGAAAAAGCGAAAGGAGTGACACAACGACTCAGGAAAGGAGGAGAGAAAGGCAGGACAGCCTCACACTCACATTCATGGCAATAACAATGACTGACCGCGTCAGTAGATACACTAAACAGAGCTGTTCGTCAGTGACTACGAGTAACGAACTGGACTTGACCAGTTAACCAGGTCAACAACTGTACGCATGTTTATGAACGGATGCTCTCTGGCGCAGACAACATGTGAAATGTGATTTAACACTAAAGGCAGATAAATTAAAGCATTTTCATTTCGAATACACGCTCATTTTGTGTTCCATTCCCCTCAAACTCTAAATTTAAGATGAATATTACTGTGAATACTGTCTGCAATTCTGACATTTTAACGCAAGAATAATGTATATATGCAATCATTACTGCAAATAGGGGTAAGAAATTAAAATGCTCTGTGTTTGTCTGAAGTGGTTTAGTTTTTTTGCAAAACTGTTGAATCAAAGTCGAACGGGTGAATCTGGCGAATTGATTACTTGAGTTTTGAGAATACATTTCTTTGCTTTTGCACGCGGTCATCATCATTGTTTGTTTGTTTAGTCATATGCATATTGTGTTTTACCCATTATAACATGTTGCCAAATTTCGCCCACCTCTGAGCAACAACATGCAATCCAAAACCTGTATATGAGGAGCAAAAAAATAATATTTGATGGAATATTTATTTTCCTTTGTTTGCCATTGTACACTGTGTTTGTGATGTGTTGGTGGTAGATTTTAAGATGATGCTCCAAAAAAACGCTCATTCACCCACATATAAATATACATATATATATATGCAAAATGTGCAATATTTCATTTTAATTTATAATGCTGCAAAAATACGCACATGTGGTGTTCTAAATGTATGTGCAAGAGAATTCATCTTGAGTTAAAAGAATGGAAGATGACAAAGAGGATGTGATGATTTTAAAAGCATTTCTTGTTTGTCTTGTCAATGTTAGTGTCCTGATGTTGTTGTTTTTTACTATATTTTGAATGTTTTTCAAAGACTAATTGTTTTTGTTTTCAAAAACATTACACAACAGTTTCAATTGTATATGATATATACGTACGTGTTACTGTGTTTCTTTTTGGATAAATAGAAATCGGCAAAAGAAAAAATGTATATGTGTTCAGGTCGATGTGACCTAGTGCTTCCAGAATCATTAACAAAAGAGGTGATACCAAGTAAATAAGCCATTTCCGAGAATTATATTTCCCTGAAATAGCAAAAAAAGAGAAAATAACATGTTGCAATAATTGCAAAGTTGTAGTATATAGGGAACTGTATGTTATCTACTTTATCATTAAATGTGTTTAGTTTCCCAATGGAGAACAACCCACTGCTGAGACAGTCAATTTATCTGTAAGGAGCCATTTTGTTTTAAACATGGCTCCTCGATCATGCAAACCTGGATCCTACAATGTACCCGGCGCTGTGCAAGATTCAATCCTCCAAAGTGATTTCATTTTCCAATTCAGGATTGGCAGAGTTTCTTGGAATCAAGTGATGCAATGATACTGAAAATTCAGTATTGCATCTCAGAAATAAATTACATTTTAAAATATATTCGAAAGTAAAACAGTTATTTTAAATTGCAATAATATTTCCTATTCTTACTGTATTTTTTGATCAAATACATGCAGCTTTGGTGAGCATAAGAGACCTCAAAAATGTAAAAACAAAATCTGACTGACTCCAAACTTTTGAATGGTAGAATATTTCATTATTAAAGTAAATCTGGAATATTAAAGTTTCGATATTCAGAACTGAAGAAAAAATAAATAAATAAAAAATGAGGTACCGGAACCATGTGAAACAGCATTATATGAATGCAAAGCCCACATAAAGTAAATCAAATATATTTAATGGTCACACTACTGCATGCATCTGTGCTGGGATTGAATCCTGCATGACATCGGCACCAATCCTTGTTAAAATGATTGTATTTTAACAAACATGTAGCGGGACGCCAGGCCTCCTCATACACTGTGAAACCAGAGATTTCTTCCTCTAAAACGGTTTGGTCTCCATTACTTATGGATCTCTAGTGATTAGTTAGTTGAGAAGATTCATTCTCTAGATAAAAAGAATTCTAATAATGATGTCTTTCCTCCATTTGTGAGTCGATGTTAAAGTTAATATTGTGTTGTTCTTGTAGTATGCAGATGTTTAAAATGTTAAAAAAGGACTTTTAAGAACTGATTTACTATTTCTTGTGTACACTATGTAGCTGTGCCCTATACAACACTGTCAGGTCACTGAAACACAACGAACATGTTTATATTAAAAAAGCAAGAGCCCTCTATGAGGATAATTTAGGCTACAGTGTTGTTGTAGAGACTCATACACCGCTAGCTAGATTTAACTAGCTTCACCTGTTAATGCAAAGCTTCTAGGGCCGACATGATCTGTACAAATGTGTATCTACACGAGCGAATGCCCATTAAACTCACCTCTGCCTTTCTCTTTATGTATGTTGGTTGTTCTTTAAAGACTCTGTGTGTTACTGTATGTACAGTAAATGAGTGTTTGTTTAGGGTGGGTGTGCATTTTGGATGAACTGAAAACTGTCATTGAAATGCCCTCATTCACCCAGTTTAACATGTGAAGGTGTAAAAACAACACAAAGGGGAATTTTGACAGATTTCTTGCTGCTTCCCTGAACTAATCTGTACTAATCTGTACAAAATTATAGATACTGTTAGTGGCTCAGGCTCACTGCTGTTTCATTTTCTCACATATTGACGCCACCTGACAATAAACGATTGCGCTTAGTTGAATGAATTATCTGTTAATTGAATTCTTACAGTACATGCCATCCACAGGTAAACCTTCCCCAGCTTTCTACTGTTCTGTTTTAATTAATAAGTTTCCTTTATCAGTGATAATGTAGTAGCTTATTATATTTTAAATTAATCTAAAATGTATCTGGGGTGGACTATTCCATTCCTGCTAGATCTCGAAAGTTAATTGGCGACATATAGTGTTATAACGCAAGTGTGATCTTCAGTGCCTTCGTGATTTCAGGATAAACACTGTGTGATTGGTAATTGTAATTAGCACCTGCGTGTTTTCTCCGGGACTGGACTTTTTCACCCCTGAGAAGATACATTGCACAGACAGTGCATGCAACTTCATCTTGAGAACTGTGTGTGTGTAGAAGAGTTTTAACTGTGTTCGTCTCAAATTCTTTTTCTTCGGTTTTTCAGTACCTTTGTATTTGTGTGATTTTCTTACAAGCATTTCTACATCTTGAAGGAATAGCACACCCCAAAATGAAAATTTGCTGACCGTTTACTCACCCTCAGGCCATCCAAGATGTAGATGAGTTTGTTTCTTCATGGGAACAGATTTGGAGAAATTCATCATTGCATCATTTGCTCACCCATGGATCCTCTGCAGTGAATGGGTGCTGTCAGAATGAGAGTTTAACAGCTGATTAAAAACTACCTCACAATAATCCACACGTAAAAGAAGTCCATCTCTTATTGTTCTCTAACACCAAAATCCCTCCACATATTTGTTTGGGACTGTTTTGTCAGTGCTTGGTCTATGCATATTTCTCACATGATTCAGTTGAGGCATACTGTATTTTTCAGTGGAGAAAGCAAAATTCTGGATCTGAAACTTAGTTTGAGTTAAAAACAGAGCATTTTGCTCCATAGTATGTTAACTGATGGACTGGAGTGGTGTGGATCATTGTGATGTTTTTATCAGCCGTTTGGACATTCTGACGGCACACATACACTGCAGAGCATCCATTGGTGAACAAGTGCTAAATGATGAACAAACAAACCCTTCTATATCTTGGAAGGTAAGAGGGTCAGTAAATTTTCATCAGATTTTTGGAAAAACTATTCCTTTGAATTTTTCTGTGGGTTTTATTTTATTTTTTTTTTACGTTTTGCTTAATGTTAATTTCTAACAAAATCGTTATATCTCTGTTTTTGTCCACAGTGTTAAGTTTCTAGCATTCTATTAAGGAGACACGGTTAGTCGCTGAATCCTGCAAATTTTGCCGATGGGGCCGTACCATCCACATGGGGCATGTGAGGAATGTCGGAGTGGCAAGAGGATGTGGCTGGAAACAAAACACAAACGGAAAAAAAACCCCAAGAAAAACATGGAAACTGGAATTTTCCCGAGGCCGAATCTTCACACGGTAACCAAAGCAACCTCACCGAAATTCCGGATCACTCCTCTTTCTATAGACTGACTGACTTTACAGCAACAAAACCGAACATTGCACTGACACCTGAAAGAGAAAAAAGACTCTTGAAGGAACGCACGGAAAACATTCCAACGTTTTAAGATCAAAACACCAGGCGTTTTGACTGCCGCACTCACCTGGGCCCTGAGTTTCTGTATATTAATCTATATGTAAGAATGAAGGACCAAGTTAGAATAATTATGTAGCATTTCTGCTAAGACCCTGTAGCATTTCTTGGCTGGGAGAACTCTCCGACAGACTTTTTACAGACTGATATTTCATTGACCGTTTGCACAGAATGACTAAAAATGGCTTAGTCATGCACAATTTTTCTTGTTTTTGTCCCCCACTCAGCATATTAGCAGCAAAACGTGTTGTTTGTGCATTGCCGTGTGGTAGTTCCCACTCCCCGTCCGAGTCTTAGAGTAGCTTTTCTTTGTGAATGAATCTAGAGCACTGAAAAGTGAAACGCAGCACTCTGCTTTGGTAACAGACGTACGTTGCTATTCCCAAAACAGTCTTCCAGGTTTTTTTCCCGAGCGTTCGGGGGAGGCAACATCGAAAAACAGTCCCGACAGACCAAAGCCCAACTGTGACCAAATAACGTACGAAAGCTAAAATGGCACAAAATAACTTAAGACGTTCCCTGTCAGATCTGAACTTCCGTCCCTTTAAATATGAATGGATTGGCTGTTCTGCCAGGGGGTGCTGTTTGTGATTTCCCCAAAAAACCTTAAATTGATGGAGGTCTCTCCATTCCTGATAATAGAGATTTATTTTATAATTTATTATTTACTAGAGCTGATGCTGCCATGGATTATATACATGCACATGTGAGTGCTTGGACCAATAACAAGTGAAAGTTAGGTTTTTTTCTTTGTGGAAAGAGGGTATTAAGGTCAGGGAAACGAAGAGACATTCTGAAAATCTATCTTTCTATAAATCTCCTATACGTCTAAAACTGCCTTTTCAGAGTTTCCCTCCGTCTCTGTCTTGTGTTCTCTCCTATTGGCTTGACAGCGCCGTTCCTTCTTAACTAATCAGAGGGAACGCGGGAGGTCACTCCAAACGAATCAAGAAGAATAAATGTACAAATAAAGAACAAATTTTATATTTTGATAAGTAGTTGCAAAAACATCTCCATGGTTCACGAGAAACGTGACGCAATCGGAGTCCGAAGGCGACCCTACGATCAGCCGGCGACTTATACAAAAAAAGGACAAAATAAAAGATATTAACGTGCTCTTTTGGAGGGAGTGCACAGAAACAGAAGAGATGTTTCCTCGTAGACTGAACTGTGAGAAAATGGATGTCAAAATATATGAGGGAAAAAAATTACTTGGAGAGAAAAAAAAAAAAAAACGTTAAAAAATGCATTTTTGTAACTTTGTTTACCAGCATGAGAACTTTGCATGACTGTATTTTCTGCTAGCCCTTAGTTGAAGTGGGGAGGGCTAAAATAATAACAAAAAATATAATAAAGATGTTAATAAAAATAAATAAGTAAAAAAAACATGATATGCAATGGATATTTAAGAAAAATAAGAGATTAAAAGAGCTATATTTTGTTTTGAAATAGGAATAATGTGAATAAATTCCGACTGCGAGTTACACACTGAACTGTTTTATTAGTTTAAGATTTAACAACAACAACAAAAAATCGAAATGCCACCAAAAGCGATTCTGCTACATACTGCCCCATGTTACATTCCTGTTCGTTTTCATTTCTTCCATCGAAACGCCACCTGCACCGTATATTTTTGGTTGCGAATCTCTCTCTGTATGCCGTAGGAGTCGCCTATCTCGTCTCTTTTCTAAGTGTTCGGCTAATGTTTGTCCGCGTACAGCATTAGTTCCCCTTGTAGCCATGATAACAACTGTGCCGATGCTAGAATCCTCTGTAAGCGGGATATGACGTTTTTTCCCACATGCATCGGGGCTGATAGCGTTTCATTCTCACTTTGAGTTCACCTGCTCTCATTGGCAATAATATGAACGATAATCTAGAGATCTGCTCGGTGGAGATTGTAGCAAGGCAAAGTGGAGACTCGTAACGGTCTCAGCGTCTTCCTTATGAACAGATGCAGCATGGAAAACTGTGTTTTTGTAGAGGCGACATGTCTCTAATCTCAGGTGAAAAATGTGAATGCTCAGTTCCGCAACGGACCTCTGCCTGCCCATGCAGCTATTTCTCCTTTTCATCTCGTTTTAATGTTTTCAAGAGCATTTTGCAGTCATTTGTTGATTTATTTCCTGTTAAAACAGGAAGTTAGTACACGGGCATTGTCCCTTGCCAATAGTTTTTCGCCTTTAACTTAGCAAAAGCACAGCTGATAGCGTATTCAATGGCTAAAAGCAATGAAAACACTTGAATATGACTCAAAAGAGAGAATTTGTCATTCTGTAATCTCAGAATTGCTAACATTAGTCATGCAAAATTTCTTCTTTTTTTACTTACCAGGTTAACGCTAAATCTTTAGCATTTAGCTTTAGGCGAATTAAACATCACAGTGTTAAATGGGTTAATTTGTCATTCTGTAATATAGGCTAAAATCACTAACTCTAATCATGCTGATTTGGTGTCCGTAAATGTGCAGTTTTGTAATTTGTTTAGCAGGTGTTTTTGTATCTCAGGCTGAAGCTAAAGCTTTAGCAATTAGCATTAGGCTAATGTGAAACATACCAGTTGAGTTCTAACGCTACAGAATTGAAATAGCTAACTCTGATCATGTTAGTGTCTGGAAATGTTTAGTTTTACACATCATGGAATTTTTTTTTTTTTCAAAGTACGCGGAACATTTAGCATTTAGCTTTATGTTACGAAAATCAAAGTTAAATGTTGCCATAGTATTGACTATTCAAATCTGGAATTGCTTACCACGCTAATCTGGCAGGCTAAAGGTTCAGTTTAACACGACATATTTGTCATAGAAGTTATTTTTGCTTCTCAGGACACCAATTTGAAGCTAACTGTTAGCATTTAGCTTTAAGCAAACGCAAAACATCACATTCAAGTTCAGTTTTACATGTTTTATGAAAGTTGTTTTTAGTTCTCAAGAAACCGGGCTAAAGCTAACCCCTTAGCTTTAAGCTATTGAACAACATCATAATTAAGGTTTTGTTTTGTTTTCAGATGGGCCTCCCTCAGTAGCATCTTTAGTAGCAGTGCAGCTAATCTGTTAGCATGTAACTCAAGGGCATTTGCAAACTTGTTCACATCACTGAAGAATGTGTAAAAATTAGCGAGAGTCCTATGCAAGACATATTAGCTATAAGCTACACGACAGGTGAATCATGAATCATATTTTTAATCATGTAATCAAATGAGTCAAGGTTAATATTTTCTTTCCAGATGTGTGTGATTTTCTTTCAATGACAGGGCAGATGGAAGATAAATTATGGCCAGTTGCCCTTGTAAAGGAGCTTGACTGTCTTGTCGCTGATATTGTAGATGAAAAGCACTTGCTAGTTAGCAATTCTGCAGAAATGACGGAAAGAACAGAACGAAGTGAATATGAGAGACGGCGACGGTTCGAGCAGGCAGCGGTCCGGTGTATGATGGGGGGGGGGGGGGATTTGTGATATTTTGGGTGTGCTGATATCATCGGCTTCTGATGTATGGTGGAAGTGGACATGCGACCTTTAGGAGAAAGACAATATGACACAGCTTATATTTTTGAAACCTTACCAAGCGAAAACGAGACGAATCGACCGGTGCTGGGTCACTGGGTTCGTTCCCAGCCCAGAATGAAACCTTATAGCCCAAACAGGTCTTGGTGGGTTTTTTTTTTTCCTCAAAGTTGTGCATTTTTTATAGTTTTATAAGTGCTTTTGTTTATAATTATCGATTTATTGAATGATTTATATTTTATACAGAGATTTTTTGTTCTGAGTTCATCATTTCGAAGATTGCTCATATTTTTTATGACCACTTTGTTGTTGTTCGCTATGAATATATATATATATATATATATAAAAAATAGAGCCTGTGTTCGGTTTCATTTTAGAAGGCATTAAGACCACTCTGATCCAGGGGTCACAAATAAATCATTTAAAGCATGCTTCTAACAGGAACACGACAACGCAGATCCACGCAGATCCAGATCCACGTCTGATTCAGTTTTATTCTCAAACATGTCGGTTCTCAGCTTGTCTTTGAAGCACACTGCCCTCTTAAGATGATTTGGAATGGTAGCTCTGTCTGCATCTAATTCTTCTTGTTCAATTTACTGTGCCTGCTCTTGTATCCAGTGTCGGTTCAATCACCTGTTTCTTGTGTATTAAGTTTGATTTGATGTACTTGAATTACAGATATGCAATCACCACCTCTCTGACCACTGCCAATCATCCAGATCAATCAACATGATCAGTAATCAAAATGATTAAAGTGATTAACAACCTTGGTGTGTTTTTTTATTCGTATGAGACCTAATGTACATTGACACTTGCTTCCATCCATACCCTGACAGCAACATAGTGTTGGCCAAGATACGGCTCACATCTGGCCCGGATGGATTTCACACGGCCCGGATCTGGGCCAACACTATGTTGCTGTCAAGGTAAAGATATTTCCTTTTTTGTTTTTGTTACAATATAAAAAACATGTTGGCTAAGAAAAAGGTTTATCGGGTAGTAAAGTTATATTTATCTTTTTTTCCCCCCGTTTATTCAAACTGATTAAAAGTGACAATAAATAGATATTTCTGTCTCAAATAAATGCTGATATTTTTTGTTCATTTTATTCTTCAAAGAAAATATAAAAAAATATATATTTCCTGAGCAGCAAATTAGAGTGATGACACTGAAGTAATGGTGAAAAAAATCTGCTTTGTCACAAAAATCAATATTTTAAAATACAATAATAAAAAATACAAAAATTGCACAATGTTTGTTTTTTACGGAAGAGGATTAGAGCCAAGCAATTAAAAAAAGTTCATTTTGAGATCAAAGTCGTTCAATTTCGAGAAAAAACTTGTCAAATAACGAGAAAAAAGTGAACTCGGATCAAATGCACTTACTCGTCTCAATCAGGCGAATGCTGAATTCTCTGCAATAGATGCTATTTACAGTGTAAATGAAATCAGCCCAATTTTATAGATGTGCCACTAAATAAAAATAGCCGTTTACATTATGTAATATATAGATAATTTCAAATTGTAAATAGTAGCTAGCTAATTAGATTTATAGCCTACTTATAAATGGTGACAGATATCAGTATTGTTACATATTATCAGGATGTGATAATAACATAGAATGTAAATTGGTCTATTTTATATTTACATTAAGAAATAGCCTGTATGCCGCCTCATTGGGACAAGCTCTCCATATAGCCCTAGACCTCTAATCAAACCACAGACTCCATGGTGACTTAAACTAGAGTTCAATGCAGAAATGCAGATGAAACACTGCCATAACCGCATTTAGAAGACTTTTCGATCCACAAACGAATAATGGATTTACTGTAGTACCACTTAATGAATAAATTATAATTAAGGCAGTTAAAATCCAGTTTACTGATGCGTCGTGTGACAAAAAAGGAAGGAATACTGTATATATATTTCTGAACACTTTCAGATAAGCGTAATATAAAATATGTACTAATTATAAATATTCTAACATTTTATTAAACAATCATTCCAAGAGGCAATTTGATAATCCCTTGAGATTTACTATTACAGAGTTGTACAAGCCTTTGGATCACAAAACCAGTTATGTGTTAATTTGTGTCAATTTTTGGAATTTTAGATCTATACATTATCTGAAAACTGAATAAATAATCTTTGTTAGAACAAGACAATATTTGGCTCAGATAAAACTATTTAAAAATCTGGAATCAAAAGGTGCAAAAAATCTAAATATTGAGAAAAATCGCCTTTAAAGTTGTCCAAATATAGTTCTTAGCGAATCAAAAATGTTGTTTTAATATATTTACAGTAGGAAATTTACAAAATATCTTTATTGAATGTGATCTTTAATATCCTAATGATTTTTAGCAAAAAAAAAATTGATAATTTTGACTCAGACAATGTATTTTTTACTATTGTTACACATAAACCCCAGTGACTCCAGTGTGCTCCAGGGTCACTACTGTTTATCCAAATTTCTGCACTGTTAAACAGATCACAGGCCGGAATTAAACTGTAAAACACGAAACAATGCGTTTAAATCTGTTCAGAGCTTTTATTCTGTTAACAATTAAACAGAATTGAAAACATTCCTCAGATGCTGTATGAAACTTCCCATAGGAGAACAGAGAGCCAGACATGAAAAGCATTTGTTACCATGTACCTTGATAAACCAGAAACACAAGAGTGCGCATGTTTATTACTGATCAATACATGCAAAAATATGCAAACCATCTTTCCATTGTGCCATTTCAATGACATCATTGGAGCCAACAATAAGCAGAAGAAACTCCAGCAAGACTAAACTGAAACTTTATTTCGATTTCGATTCCGATTATTTTTTATTTTCCCAAACCATCAACTTCAGTTAAAATCTGTTAAAACAAAACAAAATGTGCCATTTATAGATTTATTATGTTTGTTGATAAATATTAGATTGTTTAGTGTCACATTTTGGTGTTCGTTTCGGCAACAATGAAAACCTTCAACACACACTGACCCATCTACTGTCAGTACTCCAGACCTCTCGTGGTGGCGATGGCAGAGGCCAGTCTGCGCGGGAGAGGTTTGGCCGTCTGCCGGTACTCGTCCGGTTTGGCACGAAGAAGGGTGACGATATTCTGGAGAGCTCTAGAGGTCTGCAACCCCAGCGCATCCATGACATTACTCAGGTAATCTGGAACGACAATAAGAAAATACCTAAGTGTTTTTACAAACCATATATTATAACAAATAATAATAATAATAAAAAGAAGCAAGCAGCTTAAACAAAAGGACTGTACTTACACAAACACATTTTTTTTTTTAAAACACGCCGATAAATTATAAGTGAACTAATAAAAACTAAAACAATGAAACTAAACCAATAAAATTTGTCTCACTGCAGGACCATTAAAAAATGAACAAGTGAAGGCAAAAATAGAAAGAATTTCAAAAACATGACTAAAAGAAATCATGACTAACTAAATATTTTAAACGAAAATACAAATATTTTAAAATAAAATAAAATCAAACAAACAAAATTATAACACGCAACAAAGTTACCAAACTTAAAAAAAAAAAAATATATATA
>JAUMHG010000076.1:15186176-15221239 GCA_032359395.1 Enteromius anoplus
GATTTCTCAAGTTCAGTCGAAATAAAAACTGCTGCAACCTATTTCTTTATATTTGCTTGGTGAAATTGCTTGATTTTCATCATACATTTCACACAATTATACATCACATTACTTGTTTCACTAATAAATAAATAGACAATTTTATGATGTAGGCTGAAAATGAGCTTCCCCTATTTGACAGACCAGTAGCCGCCACTGGTCTGAGACCACAATTATGAGATGCTTATCCACAAATAGAGATAAAAACTCAAACTTATGATTTAAGTAAAACTATTCATAATTGAGATAAAACTATACATTTTATAAAAAAGACAAATACTCTAAATCACAAGTCAAAATATAGTTGATTTTGAATAAAAATCACATAAATTACATACGTTCAGTAAATGACCAGATATTATAATTTAAATAAATTAAAAAATAAAAAAATATCTTAAAAATTCTGAAGCCCTTTTATCAAATTTGAACTTCTCATAAGACTTCTAAGTTCCACTTTTTATGTCATAATTGACAATAAAAATGACGACACCACGTGCACAAAAAAGCAGAAATGATGAGAAAAAACAGCCACAATTACATCATATTTCTCATATTAACTCATGTGGTGGAAAAGGGTTTAATATTCTATTTGTTGCACCAGAATCTCATTATTAGTATTTTTATTTATAATGTGCACCCTTGTTCTTATCATAGTGTGTTCTTAGCAACCTGCCCTTTCGTGTATGTTTCTCACACAGTTGACATTGTGAGTGCTATTTCTGTGAGAAGCCTGTGAGAAGTATTTCAAATTAACCACTTGTGAGGATCTATTTTAAGACGCTCACTAAAATTTGTAACTACGCAACACCCATGTACTTTAACTCTTAGCATGTGTTCATCTTACCAGTATATAGTGTATGCCTCTGCCTGAGCCGGATCCTGTATGTTCGGTTCATTTAGCAGCTCCTGAATCCCTAACAGGATCTGAAGGACGACAAACAGCAAGATGAGCTTTTATCAGAGAGCGCAGAAGAACACCAAGCGCTAGAACAGAACCGACCTGTTTAATGGTAATGGCAGGTCTCCAGTCTTTATCTTCCTCTAGGATGGAAAGACACACCGTTCCTGACGGATACACATTCGGATGGAACAGCGGAGGCTCAAATTTACCTTCGGAAAAGAAGCAAGCCATTGGTGAGGTGTGATCCAGGCCGCAAGGACTGGATATGTTTTGGCAAAACTCACATTTTGGGGGCGATGAGGGGTAGTCATCTTTAAACAGCATCCTTAACTTAAACAGACCTCCTTCCCATGGAGTCTAGAGAGAGATAGGGAGGTCTCACATGATGCTGCAGCGGATTGATTGAATTCAAATTTTTAAAAACACTCTTACCCCCTTCTTTCCTGGAATAGCACATTCCCAGTTCATAAGATTCATGGTACCGTCAGGGTTTTTTGTCGGGACAGCAACAAAGCCCTGGGGACATTTAGTTGAGATAAAAGCACTAAGTGAGCACCAGAGAATACAAAGCACATGTTACTGGGCGGATAATGAAACACAGATTTATTTAGCAGCATGTATCCAGAAGTGAACAAGTGTGCAAGTCAATTTTATACACGAATATGAGGGTTACTCACGAAGGGATGGTCTTTCCGCCATGCTTTGCGCTCTTGTGCAAGTCGACTCAGAGCAATGCCAGACATGACCAATGAACCTATGGAGAAATGCACATTAGTCTGAGCATATGCTAAACAAATAAAGGAGAAAGCAAGTGCATTATTTTAAGAAACTAGAATATTTGTAGCTCTTATAAAATATTTATATTATGGCATATTTGTAGATCACTCATTAAACATTTAATATTTAGAATTTTTATAGCACCCATCACATAAACCTGCATGTGACAGACGCACGCGAGAATTTGGGATATATAAATAACAGTAATGAAACTTTTTTTGATGAATATTAAAAAATGTAAACTAAATAATTCACAAGTGAATAAAAATTTGTTTCCAATATCGTAACGTCAGGGTAAAAAAAAAAAGTAAAAAGTAAATAAATTAAGTTAAGAGAAGTCATATTTAATGGCCGTTTTAAAACAATGCAGTAACATTAAGTAGTATTTTGGGTTACCGTAATCAAGATTACTTAAAGTGCCCCTGTTATGCCATTTTAAAGGTTAGTAATATTTCTTTATGAGTCTCTTAAAACAGGTTTACATGTATGCAAGGTCATGAAACACTTTAGTTTTCTCCAAAAATAGATTTCATTTTACCGCATTTTTGAGTGATTTGTAAACGACTGGTGTGAAGCAGTTTGATGAATCAGTCTGTCTAAACCCCGCCTTCCCCATGCTGTGATTGGTCATTTGGCGCAGTCTGTACAGTATTGTACTGTTTGTGGGCGGGGCAAGTTGTTCGCGCCATAGAACGTGGGCGGAGATTATGCAAATATGTTACTTAGTGACGTGTGGCCAAAACAGAAAAAAAGTTTTGAATTGCTGATGACTCGCTTACGAATGTGAGCAGACTCTTTTTTTTTTTTTTTTTTTTTGATAGACAAGGACTTTATTTATCGTGTCAGTGTCACAAATTTGCAGTTTATGTTCACATACAGCTACATGACACACTGCATTTGAAAAGGCATAATAGGGGCACTTTAAATGTTATCAAATCCAATTAGACATCATAAATATGTGACGTCACACTATGCAATTAACCTTAATTTACACCGCACTCAAAACCATGCCAAAAAAAAAAAAAAAAAAACAACAGAGGGTCACTCAAACAAAATTGTATTTACTATTTAGTTACATAGCAAGTGATTTAAAACAAGACCTATAAGTATTTTATACATTAATTTTATACGAACAGAACATAATTTACATGTTATCTAAGGTGAAGTGAAACGCAGACCTGATAATTTCGGTCACCGAGAGAAGAAATAAAAGCCCGTCCACACTGAAAGTTGACTGGCTTATTTTGCTGGGTAACCCAATCAGGATGCTCTCAGTCTATGAACAGGCACACACGCACAGTCTCTCTCACGAGATGCACGATGTATTAATGTGTCGCGTGCACGCTCTTGCTCACTTGGTCTAGATTCCGGGATATTTTATCCAATTCGCGGGCATCAGGGAGCCACTATCAATAAACGGGAGACTCCCGGAACTTCAGGGAGACTTGGGATGTCTGCAAAACTTAGATTGTTAACTTCCTATTACGACAGTATAATAAAGGTTAGCAACTATAGCTTACGGTGTATGGCAGATTATGTCATAATATTAAGTTAACAAGCTTAATTTTGGCGTCATATGGCAGGTTTTTGAACCCTCATACTGGCATCATAATTGAAGTTCGTTCTACACTGCGATCATGGAATTTTACTTCCACGTTAGGACACGATAATCGAGGAAGCGTTTGACTGAACATTATGACATCATAAAATGTCACCAAAAAAATATGGAGTCGAGCGCTGGAACGCTGTTCATGAGCGCGCAGGACAAAGAAACTCGACTTCCTTTGACGCGAGCGCGCGTTCACACAGCAACCATGCCAAACAAAACCGATGCAAGCGTCTACAGGCCGCCAAAAGACAATAATACATCGACGGTACCAACAGAACCGCCTTACCTCGTGAATCCCAGTGTTATTCGACTTCTGGGCCCGCGTAGTCGAATCGTGTTTGACTCGGAACCAAAGCTATGAAGTTTCCCTCCCGAAAACACATTCGGTTCTGAAGCAGTTTAATTAGGACCCGTGGCACGACGCGCAGATCGCCTGCAGGAAAATGTTGTGTCGGTCGAGATAACGCGAATGCTGTTCGTTTAACAGATAGAATTGTTCAAATATTTTAGCTTTGACGTACAGGTGCCACGTTTTTGGGATAAGCATACGTATTTTTTATTTTTATTACCCCGGTGGTAACAATTTAGAGCAGGCATTACTTTAGGCTGCTAACATTTAAAGGGACAGTAACAGAATTATTAAAAAATCGATCTATCTATAAATCAGCAAACAAATGAATCAATTAATAAAATGGAGAATGTACTATATTAACCGTATACTGGCAGGTTTACTAAACATAAATAAAAGTAGTTGTTTTGTCCTGGATGTTCAAAAAGCCACAGGAATAGGGTCCTTGCCCCTTTAAAATAAATTAAAAGAGGTTTTCTGCTAATATTAAAGGGATAGTTTACCCAAACATAAAAACTCTGTGATTTATTGACGCTCAGGTCGTTACAGACATATATGTATTTTCTATAGGACTGCAGGTTTGTGCTCTGATAGCTTTCTGCAAAGAGATAAATCTGTAAAATAAATTCTGTAAATCATTGAGGTCAGATTTTCATGGTTTACCAGCTATTACATATTTATTATTTTCTTCCATACTATGGAATAAATAGGGACCAGCAACTGTTTGGGTACAATATTTTATTTAAATTTCTTTTTTTTTTTTTTTTTTTTTTTGTAAACAGATCTTTTTATCACCACACGGTGGAGCTGTGGATGATTAATTGAGTGAGTTTAATTAATCTAAATAAAGTGAGAGAAAACGGTATATAAATTGCGCTAAAATACTTTTGTTAATTTTTTCTATTTAGATTTATTTTTATTTTAGTTTGAGTAATTTTAGTGCATTCAATTATTTCAGTTAGTGGCTAAAGCAACATTATTAATTCAAATGTATTTCAATTTATTTGATTCCAATTAATATATAGCTTTATTTTATTTTATTTTTTTGTTTGTTTTTCCAAAATAGCAGGAAAAAGCTCACAGACAATTGACTACTTGTTAAAAATGCTTATTTATTTTAAAAGTGTGTGTGGATGTGTGTGGCTAAATTCAACTGCTTGATTTTTACAGTGACGTGATTTTGCAATACAGGTTTACAAAGGTCAATACAAATGCATACGCTGCCACCTTAAAGGATATATATAACAAAATGTGCACGATCAGGACAGGCAAAGTGTCATTTAAATGCTTCATATCCTGTCTCTCCTCTCAGCTGACAGACAGAAAAGCTCCTTCCCTTTAAGATCCAGCCAAGGATTCAGTGATAATATACAAATATAACACAGCAGCTCACTGATACCTCTGAAATACTGCCTGGATAATAATAATAATAATAATAGCAGTAGTGCAAAAGCAATCATTTTCACATTAAAAGGAGTTTTAAAAAATCATTCAAAAGGTCGGGCTCAGAAAGAAAAAGCAAGAACATATTAATTCGATCAAAAGCAACAGTAAACACATTTATATAGTTCTAAAAGATTTCTGTCCCAATTAAACGCTGTTTAAACTTTATATTGATCATACTGAGAAAACTAGAATATTTTCTGGAGGATCATGTGACAGTTAATTAATACAATATTACTGCATTTCTGATCAAATTAATGCTCACTATACTTATACAAACATATTTTAAATTCTTACCAACCCCAGACTTTTGAATGACACTGTAGCCAAAATCTCAACACCAAGAAATATTTCTCCGCACTAAAATGTGTACTGATTTTCAAAATCACCTTTGTTGCATATATCAATTATAAGACAGTAGGGTCCAAAAGTCTCTTCTGAAGAAGTGTTGAATAAAGAAATTCTATTTTATATTATATACCATATCTATTTGTCAAATCAAATGATTTTGATCATGTGACTTTTTGTACAGATGCTAATTGTTTCCTGCTTCCACTGAAGCTCCAAAAAAAAAAAAATGCAGTAGTACATGACCATCAGGTTTTGTTCATGTTATTGATTAAAGAAAAAAAAAGAGCCTTACCAGACACTGAGAGATTTGTAAAGAACAATAATAGTATTAAATGCAAAATGAAGTATTATCTTATTTGGACCCCACTGTATTGATTGTGTTAAGAGGTGGCAGTGACCTGTCCATTTCCCTGAGATTGACATTGGTCCAGCTCTCCCGATCCTGTCTTTGAACCCATGAAAATCAAAACAAGATAAACAGGCACCACGAAGACTAAATTTGCAGTGGACATGCTCTTCACGTGCTGCTTGCGTACATCAGGTGTCCAGTGCTCACGAGGCGTGAAGAGAACAAGCTTGTGGAATGTTCTGGATTAGAAAGAGCTGATATGTCTCAAAACGTAGGGGGCTCTAGACCATCATATTCTAGAACCACGTTCCTGTAGAATCTGAGGGGAAAACAGCAGAGGATTTACAGAAGACAACAAAAGATTACTAATCTGCACTAATCTACTGTCACCAATACCCTAAAACACAACAGCAATGTTTGGAATAACATGCATCTGCTAAAAAGAGTTATAGTATGTATGTACACTAAATTTCAAAAGTTTTTTCAAATGTTCCCAGCGTTGTGTTGCATGATCAGTGACGAGAGCGGCGAGAGAACAAAAAACAAAACACCAGTCATGAATGAGAAGCACAAAAATGTAGGAGGATTTCGATACGAGCCAAGAGGAGACTGGTTTTCTTTTGCTAAAGTAAGGAAAACTACATTTCCCAGAGGAGCGTGCTGAGAAATATACATGGATATGTATCATACAAAAATGCATGGATTTGCTACAGGAGGCATGTA
Source organism: Enteromius anoplus (assembly GCA_032359395.1). Taxonomy (NCBI): domain Eukaryota; kingdom Metazoa; phylum Chordata; class Actinopteri; order Cypriniformes; family Cyprinidae; genus Enteromius; species Enteromius anoplus. The sequence continues at coordinate 15,192,718 of JAUMHG010000076.1, forward strand.
TTCACCCTTGGACATTATTTCATGTCTTCCGAACGGCCATCACCCATTAAAACGCTTGGAGGGGCCTGGACAATTTTTATAGTAACTCCAATTGGATTCGTCTTAAAGAAGAAAGTCAAAAGTGAGTAAAAGGTAGGATAATTTTCATTTTTGGGTGAACTGTCCCTTTAATAAAAGTATTCATTTTACTGGCCCTCAGAATTTGGAATGGTAGTATGCAGTATGCTAGTACTCCGTTTAGAACACATCCTGCTCACCTTGGCTTTCTCACTGGGTTGAGTGTTGCTGCTGTATGATTGGTTGTGCAGTTCCTTAGAAACAACGCACAAGAACTCCGCCTGATCTTCGTAACCATAGTTATAGGAGGATCCAATATTCACCAACTACACAAAACATGAATGAGAGAGAACACGGAGAGGAACAGACAGAGTTTAGCAAGTCTTCTCAGTGAGTGACTATAGATGATTAAAGGAGGAATTCACCTAAAGAAATTGAAAATTGACCGAATGCTTACTCACCCTCAATCCATCTAAGATGTAGATGAGCTTGTTTCCCCATCAGAACAGATTTGGAGAAATTTGTCATTCACTACAATGAGAGTCCAAACAGCTGATAAAAACATGGCAATAATCCACACCACTCCAGCCCAATCAGTTAACATCCAACTCAAATCTTCTATGCATGATATAGTTTTCTCTTGTCTGAATCAGGAGAGAAATATGCAAGCACCATTTACAAGAGGAAACAATCCATAACAGTCTAAATAATATTGATCTAGCCTTTTTCACTGCTTTTATACACATTATAGACTCCTTTATTTGGGCAAAAAAAAGTTCAAAGTTAAAAGCATCTTGATGAATTTGTTTCGTACAAACATGCAGCATTCTGCTTCACATTAATTGCTGGAGTGGTGTGGATTATTGGGATGTTTTTATCAGACTCTCATTCTGACACCCATTCACTGCAGAGCATACATTGCTGAACAAGTAATGCATTTCTACAAATCTGTTCTGACGGGGAAACAAACTCATCTACTTCTTGGATGAGCAGTGTACATGTTTAGTATATTTTCAGTTTTGGGTGAACTATTCCTTTAAAGCGACAGTCCACCTTAAAATGCTGATGATCGTGGGTCATTTCCTCTGCCTTAACTCTCGTTGGAGTTTGCTTATATTCACATCCAGGTTTGACTTAATTGTAAATGGTCATGGAAACATGAACATTTGGCATATTTTAAACATTAACAAAAATACGATTTCGAAATTAATTTTCCCATTAATTTTCATTGAACAGAAACCATGTGGAAATTGCTCAAAATATCTTAGTAATGAAGTACATACAAAGGAAATGGTCATTTTAGGTGAACAGTCTCTTTAACAAAAATACAACATGGCGCACTTGCATCGTCAGCATGCTAGGGAATGCACTGAATGTAATCCTTGTTGAAAACACGTGAACACAATCATAACCATGCAGAACATGTGTGAATCACCAACATCCAGGCAGGCGACAGCATTCACTGTGACCATCGCAATGAAAGTCAGCATGCAGTGGTTAGTGGGAGGACGGGGGATCGTTGGACACACCTCTCCACTGTGGGCGGGGTGAGTTTGGCTTGACTCCTCCCCCTTCACCTCTCGAGACACAATCAGGAAAAACTCTGACTTCTGGGCCCGCCCATAACCTACACTGACAAGCTGCAACAACCAATCAGAGCGTAAAGCAGGGCCTGTGTCACACAACGCAGGTCAGCTGACCCGGCGGGAGTGATTCTGATTGTTGGTGAGCTGGAAGGATCGGATGACCTAAAGCCGGGTTCGATTTTACCTGCTCGAACTTCCATCCGTCTGACATGGTAGAGACCATCTGAGTGAGCTCTTCCTCTTGACACTGCAACACTCTGTAGACATGTTTGACCGGCGTCTGAGAACAGAGACGAGGATGCTGAAATATGGACAACATCTGCCTTTTTTCATTTACACACTAGATGTAAATAAAGAATAGGTCATTTAAAAATGTAAAAAATCTTAATATAAATACACACACATACTATATATCTATACACACACTGCTCCAAAAAATATAGAGAACACTAAAATAACACATCCTAGATCTGAATGAATGAAATACTCTTATTAAATACTTTGTTCTTGACATAGTTTAATGTGCTGACAACAAAAAAATCAGAAAGAAATTATCAAAGGAAATCAAATGTATTAACCCATGGAGGTCTGGATCTGGAGTCACACTCAAAATTGAAGTGGAAAACACACTACAGGCTGATCCAGCTTTGATGTAATGTCATTAAAACAAGTCAAAATGAGGCTCAGTAGTGTGTGTGTGACCTCCACGTGCCTGTATGACCTCCCTACAACACCTGGGCATACTTCTGATGAGGTGGAGGATGGTCTCCAGTGGGATCTCCTCCCAGACCTGCACTAAAGCATCCACCAACTCCTGGACAGTCTGTGGTGCAGTTTGGTGTAGGTGGATGGAGCGAGACATGATGTCCCAGATGTGCTCAGTTGGATTCAGGTCAGGGGAACGGGCGGCCAGTCCATAACATCGATGCCTTCATCTTGCAGGAAATGCTGACACACTCCATTCACATGAGGTCTAGCACTGTCTCGCATTAGGAGGAACCCAAGACCAATCGCACCGGCATATAGTCTCACAAGGGGTCTGAGGATCTCATCTCGGTACCTAATGACAGTCAGGCTACCTCTGGCGAGCACATAGAGAGCTATGTGGCCCTCCAAAGAAACACCACACCACACCATTACTGACCCACTGCCAAACCGGTCATGCTGGAGGATGTAGCAGGCAGCAGACGTTCTCCAGACTCTGTCACATGTGCTCAGTGAGAACCTGCCTTTATCTGTGAAGAGCACAGGGCGCCAGTGGCCTTTTTGCCAATTTTGGTGTTTTCTGGCAAATGCCAAACGTCCTGCACGGTGTTGGGCTGTAAGCACAATCCCCACCTGTGAATGTCCGGCCCTCATACCACCCTCATGGAGTCTGTTTCTGACCGTTTGAGCAGACACATGCACATCTGTGGCCTGCAGGAGGTCATTTTGCAGGGCTCTGGCAGTGCTCCTCATGTTGCTCCTTGCACAAAGGTGGTGGTAGCGGTCCTGCTGCTGGGTTGCTGGCCTCCTCCACGTCTCCTGATGTACTGGCCTGTCTCCTGGTAGCGCCTCCATGCTCTGGACACTACGCTGACAGACACAGCAAACCTTCACAGCAAACCAACATTGATGTGCCGTCCTGGTTGAGCTGCACTTCATTCGTTGACTACATGGTTTCACAGAAGTGTGATTGACTTGGAGTTACATTGTGTTGTTTAAATGTTCCCTTTATTTTTTTGAGCAGTGTATAAATATAGCCTATAGATACACACGTTTAATATTTATATCTATTTATATGTATATGTTTATATGTATATAATTTACATTATATTTAAATATATTTAGTATACAAATATTTATTTTATATTATAACATTTTTTTTTATATTTACACATATTTATATGTATATATATACATAATAAACATACACAATACAAAGAAATACACATATATTATGTAAACTAAAGCTTTTGTTTTGGATGAGATTAATCATGAACAATCATTTTATAGCACTATAACAATATTTCTGTTCACTGAAAAAAGCTGAAATCAAATAAAATCTAATTATTAGATGGAGAAAACACTAAATGAAAATGTAAAAATATTGCCAATGACCTGAAATACGTTTAAAGGAATATTTCACCCAAAAATGTAAATTCTTTCATTTACTCCCCCTTGAGTAGCTCCAAACCTGTACTATATCTTTGTTCTGAAGAACACTATGGAAGATATTTTGAAAAAAGCCTGTGAGCAGGCTGTTTTGGTCCCCATTGACTTTCAAAGTAGGAAGAAAAATACTATGGGAGTCAAAGGTGACCCAAAACAGCCTGGTTACAAACTTTTTTCAAAATATATTTTTGTTTGTTTGGCTACTCGAGGATGTAAATGACAGAATTTTCATTTTTGGGGTGAATTATTCCTTTTAGTTGAAGCTCTGAATTTTATAAATGGAAATAAAAACTAAAACTGAACTTGAATAAAATCTCTGAAAACTAGACTAAAATAAGAAACTGATCTTGACTTTAAAAATAACGCTGTAAACCGCCTACAGTAGCAGATCTCAGATTAAAGTCTGTTTTGACAAAATCCAAAAATAAATCTTAAAGGATTTCATTGTAAGTGTCAGAGTGAGTTGTGTTCCTGCTTCCTTACGTGAGTCGTCTTGGCTTCTCTTTCACTGATCTTTTCTTTGATGAGTTTTATTAATGATGTGATGTTGTAAAACTCGGCCTCTTCAAGAGCTCCTGAGAAACGCACACACACAAACAGGATGAAAGGTACACAGCAGCAGTCACAGTCTCTGTGTCAGTATGACTGGATGTGCACTGTACCTTCCTCCGTCAGGTTTTTATTGAGGACCAGCTTCCCATGTCTCAGGTAATTCAGCACAGGCCCGAAATACGTGGGATCCCTGTCAATCAAATATGCCCCGGACTCATCCTACAGTAAAAATGAACAGACAGTGTAAGAAAACATTATATATATATATATACATATATATATGGCCTATTATACAGAACTGCTGTCCCACAACCGAATAAACACATTCAAAAAGCATTTAAGTATTAAAATCATGTTTACTAAGATATATCTATTATCTATTAAACTCATTGCAATATTTAAAATATGAATAAGCTTAATATACATAAAACCATCATTTCTTGGGCACTTCCGTTCGGGAGGTGGCTGTCCTAAAACCTTACCCTTAAATTTAAACTTTTCTAAATTTTCATGTCACTACCAAAACAGTGTCTGATTTGAACTACCCTCCTTCATTTATGATTAAGAAATATTCCTGTGTCGCTTTCTCTCATAACTACAAGGTGTCAGTAGAAGATAGGTCTCTTCATTTCGAGGTTAAAAAAAAAAGTCTGAAAATCTGTGTGTGACTTTAAGGAACGTTTTTCTGCAACTAAAGGAGTTTCGTTTTTTTTGGTGTTGAAGATTTCGTTTTCATATTTGTACAGCTGTCCAGAAGTGTGCTAGCTAACCATGTGCTCATTGGTATATTGGATCTATGCTCAAAAGTATCTAAAATCGTGACAAATCAAAACAGTCACTACTGAAGCGTTTGGCAGAGTTTCAGTAGTAAAATGTCACCGAAACATGTCATCATTGTTTCGGTAGTGACAAAATGAAATGCATAATTTGGAGGGAATAGATTTAAGTACAGTTTTTTGTGTTTTAGTATCTTTTAGTAGTGTTTTAGTATGCGAGTTACAATTCTGTAATGTGATGTGATCGCTACCAAAGCATTACTGTCATTGCCGAAAAATGCAGTCATTACCGAAACAAAAAAATGTTAGTATGCTATATTGAATATTATTATTGAATATATTATTATATAATATGTACCAGTATGCTATATTATCAACTAAGATGTTATGATGGTTTTTGGTTCAATGTATCCTTAACGTTGAAATCAGTATGATCAACGCTTTGCCTTTAACAAAAGAAATTTAGATTTAAAATACAGCAAACTTCATGAATTACAGGCTATTAATAGGCTATTGTTAAAACTGTACTTTTTTAATGGACTGACCTCTAAAAAAAATATATAAAAACTAGCACAAATATATATTTATTATGTAGATACAAGCAAAATCTTAATAGGTCGATACAACCCTTCTAATTAAATTATTATTACTGGGTTTCGGTAGTGACAAATATTCCAAAACGTTCAGAATTAACCGCACAATTAGAAATATGTGGGCCTTCCTTGGATTTCATATAAATTGCACATATACAATTATTTTGGGGAAAGGGGATTCTTTTTAAAATGTTTCCAACTCGTTGGACCAGCTCTGTAGAAAGTGAAAACCGAGATCTCACTATTACCCCAAAACAGCGTGTTTTTATTTCAGCATAGCGTGCGAGTGGAGAGGAGCATTAGAGGAAAGTGAGTTTAAACATTAATGCGTTGTGCATGTGTAAATGCGCTCGCGGGACTCGCATCTCTCTCTGTAATGGCACGCAGGCCACAGTCATAAAAAATACACGTGCGGCCATCAACCATGCAGCGCGACTCACACCAAACCTGGAACAGTGTGTGAGTCTGAAATCACTCTTTTATCAAATCTGGGGCACAAACCGCGTGGAGCGATTTCCCAGAGCCTTAGAGACTCCTGCTCTTTATAGGGTTAAAGCCCCTAGAGAGCAGGATTATTCTGGATTAGGGTTATTTTGAGATTACCGCCTGAGATTTGAGAGATGAGAGGAGGTGAGACAGCCGGAGCAGCGCGAGCCCCAAACAATTTGACATGCACTGCGCAAATGACATAATGATTTTTATGTTTGTTACAGTAAAATGATGTCACTTCAAATAATCTTTATATGACATGGTTTAAAGAGGACGTTCGTAAAGTCTGTCGCCTATAATATGTTCCAATTAAGTTTCCCAAACACTGCCCCGTCCCCTTCTGGGATTGGTTGAGCTAAAGTGTGACACTCATCTGGGCTGGTCGTTTTAAAACATTTTCCAAAATACAAATATTTTACTTCATAATTATCACTGGATATTATTATTAGATAAGATAATATAGGTAGCAAGATTTCTTAGAGTGCAGGAAGTCTTCATTTATTTATACTTTTTAAAATAGTTTTGGTTTTTTATGCTTCTGTGGTTTTTAAACCTATGTAGCCATTACAAAACAAATCCAAAACTCTTTGAAAAGCACTTAAGCTTTTGTGGAAATTCAAATAACAGACAGCAATATTTAATAATCATGTAGACTACATACAATTATTTCATTTTTATATAGCAAAATATAAATTTTACAAATATTTTTAATAAATAATATTTTTTTAATAATTAATACATATTTTTTTTATAAAGTACAATGAATTGACATCCACAAACAATTACCTGATTGATGTAGTCAGTCACATTAAAATTTGTCATATCAAATAGCCTAATACTAATACTTATTTTAATTTTTTTAATAAAAACTATAAATTTAGTTGTAAAAAAAAAAAAAAAAGATTGAAGATTTCCGATTTAAAATGTTTTTCAATACACATAATGCACATTTTTAGGTTATTTTGCAATTTCTTTACAGTGCATTTTTGGCAGCAAAATACAGATTAAAAACAAATTACAATAAAAAAAAATAAAAAAAAACATTTTAAGACACAGCCTTCATTTGAAACCTCTGATAGTGATCTTGGCCTGATCCGACCCGTGCAGAGTAACCTTCCACCCTGATCCCTGACACAGCAGGTGTCATAAACGGGATTGTGTCCAGATTACAAGGCAAAACTAGGGCAGATGTGATGATGATGTCATCGCATGGCCACCCCAGCATGCCACAGACAAACAAGGTGCCACAATCCGGCCGCACGTCTTCCCAGCCAGAGAAGAACAGAGGAGACCTTGTTCTGGGACTGGGAGAGGAGGGGTGGAGCGGACGGTTAAAGTGTGCTTGTTCGTGTCCATCCGACAGGAAAACAACTCTAGACAAAAACAACCATCTGGACAAGCCCCAAACTACCATAGAAACAATATCAATAACTCTATAGAACAATATAAAGCATTATGCACTCATGATGCTAAATACTCATGACCCATTTTAAAGAAACTCTTCAAAATTAAAAAGAGATCTTTTGTCTAGTGAATAATAATAATAAAAAACGTCTGTTAATATATATATATATAAAAGCAATTTATGTACAGCTTCTTTACATCGTAGACATTATTGTTCATATAGGCTTTTATAACAGCATCTCACATTGGCTAATAATTGGTTTGCATAAATAAAATTACATAATATATTTGTTGCATAAATAACACAAACATGATAGAATTTAAATATAGTTTAAACTGAAAATGAAGGAGGTTTTTCAAGAGGCTGTATTTGAGTCTAGTTTCACAGACTTCTAGCCTCTCTAACCTACTTTTCCCAGCCATTCTTTATAAATTACTTATACATTAGCTAAATAAATAAATGTTCTGACATATGCTATCCACCACAATAGAACTAACGAAATGATCTCTAAATGAAATAAATCAAACTGTAGTTACCTTATCAGAATCGAGGTCTGGCTCCGTTTGGCACAGGCGGAACAGGAACGATTTGGGATCCCGGCAGAGCGTCTGTCTGGTGGTCAGAAAATACGTGCCACCGACGTTCAAACGGACCCACTTGGAAGATCCGTGGTTGAAGGTCTGTACCGAAGCCGGTCGTCGGTCGTGGCCGCTGATCTCGCCGTGAGTCTCGGCCATCCTGCGCTAGGAGTTCCGCTGAAATGCGTAACGGTGACCGCGCGCCTCTCCAGTGCGCAACAGACGGCGCAGAGAAACACCCCTCACTTTTGTTTTTAGGCACTGAAAAGCCACGGGCTGTGCTGCTATTTGCGACATCTAGATCCACTCCAGCGTTCGATTTTTCAGTGATTCGCAAACGAATCATTCTTTTGAATCGATACTTTTTAAGTGATTCGACCGCCTGTAGCAAAGTGTTTGGGAATTACTCATCTGTAACAAAAAATTAGTTTAGCAATTAATAATAACGAAAATAATTTAAATTACAAACATTATTAAAACAAGGTAAATTTATAGTATTAAAAAAAGAACAAACGCTGTTATTGATCATATTTCTGTCAGCAGTAATGTTTGCACAATAAACACCAACAATTAAAAGCAATTTTTGCAACTTAATAGACGCTGAAAAAAGGCAGTTTTTCAAAAAAAAAAATAAAAAAATATTTTTTTTTATTCACAAAATAAATTCATAAATTCAAGCGAATCGATTCACCCAAAGATTCGGATTTATCATTACTGCACTTTTTTTTTTTTTTAATACGGGGATTTGAACCCGTGTGAGCAGCCCGTCTAAACAGCCTCTTTTTGTAGATCATATGATGCCTGTGATTTGCAAATGCCTAAAGCCCATATTGGTCTGGAAGGCTGGAAGAACAAATGTGAAATTCCATGTGTTTACTATAGAAGGCGGGAAATTCAGCTCTTCAATTAGTGGGTCTAATTGATTTCCTAATTGTAAACAAGACTTGTATATGCAATGGAAAAGACAACTTCTAAAATAATAGAAATATTCTATATTTACAAATTAAAGGGACAACAGATTGAGAAAAACAGACAGTTTCTTGGCCTAAAACCCTACATGCTTTATTTCAGTTCTAGGTTTTGCCGGGCGCAAAAGGCCGACAAGAAGAATACACACATTGCCTACAAGGGCCCCCCCCACACACACACAGACACACACTCGCACGCGCACGCACACACACACACACACACACACACACACAGACAAGCGGGGGCCGTGCGCACACAGGCATTAAATTATCAGAAATGAGCCAATCACTGCGCAAATAGAAAATGTATATGATATAGTAAGAAAACAAAAGCAGTAAAATATCATAGTTTACAATAATTCTTCACATTCAAAGGCTTTACATATTCAATACATACACAGCAAGGCCCTGGAACATGACTTCAATCCAAATATGCTTTCATATATTAGAATTTAAATAACACAGAAGCCAGGCCAGAACGGAGCGGCCCAATAACCTTATACAAGAATAAAAATACAAAACCTGGATCCTAGAGTCACCTCTTTACTCACCTACCATTTGCAATATTACATCAACTGTACATCACAGTCATCTGTTACCGATCAGGAAGACACGCACGCACACACTCAGTCTGTCTTCTCACTCACTCCACGGACTTCCTGTTTAAAACGGCCAAATGAGAGGAGCCAAACACACACACACACACACACACACACTCTCACTCACTCATGCACGCACACGATCAGATTGCCCCTCTGTCAAAAGCCTTCAATCAGCAACGCATACTGTCACAATGCAAGCGCTTTAAAGGAAAACAGCTAAACTCAGCCAGGGCCGAAGGGGTGACGAATTACCCTCTCAAACCACATTACCCACGTGGCTTGTGTGGCGGTGTGGTGCCTTCTCCCGGTGCGAATTGAAGGTAACGTGAACATGCCGAGGAGACACCACATCCTCCAATCGGAATCAGCAAGACCAGCTACTGCAGCCAATCAGGGTAAAAGGACCCGCCTTAACTCTATTACAGACTAAAGCGACACACTCCCATTGAGATATATCCGAAAGTAAAGAGCGGAGCGTGTGTGAGCGCAGAGCAAGAAAAGAACAGAACGTGTGCGCTTGTTTTGCAAACAGACAGGTGGAGATTGCACGACTTTTTGAGCGTTCGTTACCTGTATCCCTAGAAATCGATGGAAAGACTTGCGTAATCGTCTAAAACGTGTGTTTTGGCTTGCCTGCACTACATGCTGACTACGGCCTTGCTGCTTTTGGTTGTAAAGACTCCACTCTCAGCGCGCGAAACAATTGAATCGAACAGAGAAGGTGCCTGGGAGTGATGGGACTGATATATAACAGAAAGACAATATATAGCTGGAGAGAGATGTCTCTACAGGGGCGTGACCCTGTTCTGTGATTGGTTGGAGGGCTGTGGGGGTGTGGCCAAAGGGGGGAGCGCTGTAGTCCTATAGGCTGGGGCTCTGGTGTTTGTGGTAGATCTTCCTCCAAACTTCCTGGATTTTCTTGCACCATTTGTCAGCGTTGCCGCTTGGGTCCATTAGATAGTACGTCCGGTTTGGCTGAGGAAACAAAGCGTGGGCATTACGCATGTATACGCACGGATTAAAACAAGCTGACAGGGTATGAGAAGATAATTGGGATTGCGGTTACCGTGTGAACAAAGAAGGTTTTAAAGTTCTTCGCTTCGGGCCGTAGTTCAGGTGACCAAGGAATCTCCCCTTTCAGAACTTTATTGACCGGATCCACGTAGTACAAGTGAGGACCCTCAGTCAGTAGCAACTGCCTCCGCCGTGCAAAAAGACCCTACACAAGAACACAAAAGGAAAATATTATGAAGCACAAAAACATCAACTGGTTCACTAAATCACGGCTTTGCTAAAAATATCCAAGTCATTCGTTTTGGGAACTGGGTGAACTGTGGTTTTAATTCACTCTTGTCCCCCAGTTTTTATTTACGCTGTGAGAGTGATTCTTTCTGGATCACTGTCTCGGTGAAACTACATTGGTTGTTCTGTAAATTGAAATTGAATGGATTACACTTGTCATCCTGTATGGTTATGATTCACTAAAAATAACCCAATCATACGAGTCGTTTGGTCCAAAACTAGATCTAAATCTAGCTGCTTACATTCTCTCACAAACAAACAGATTACCAAGAGTGACTCACTTTGCGTTTGTCCACTGGGCCCATTTTTAAGATGAGGTTATTCTCCACAAACTGGTGCCTGTTCAAAAAAAAGGACATAATGCTTACAGAATGCGTGTAAGGATAGAACGTGACAAAGAAAGACTGTGTATTTGTGTACCATGGGTTTGCAGCACTCTGCTTGCCCAGTAGGATGCGTTTTTCCTCTTCGCTGTATTGTAGGTCGAGCTCCATGCTATTACTGTCCAGCTCATGAATATGTATAAACTGATCCACACTAGGGGAGGGGTTATAAGTAGGTTGACTTGTCTCTCCTGTGAAGGGAACTAAAGGGGCGTGGCCAGGCTGTGCCACCTGCATACAACTGAACTGGCTCAGGAGATCATCATACTGAAAATGAGATTAAGAACAATGGAATTATTAGATTAGGAACAATCTAGATTTCATATGATGTGTTGACTCACGTTTCCATAGCAGTCCTCATCATCCTCAGACATGGCGGGCAGGTACGCCGTAAGTTTGGGTGGAGTTTGCAGATGGATATCATCCCAGCCAACTGTCTCAAAGAAAGGGTGGGACTTCAGCGGTCCGTAGCCGCCCATCTCCTCACAGCCAATCCGCTTGCACGGATCCAGTGACTGTGAAAACAAGACATCAATGAGTGCACAGCAGATCCACACCTATACTATAAACATAGACTGATGATTAAATAAGGCTGACCAGAAGTTGTTCCACAAGGTCCTTAGCTTTGGGGAAAAATTTTTCAGGAAACTCGTACTCGAGTTTTATAATCTTTTGAAATATTAGATACTCATTTCTGTGACGGATTAAAAGAAAACAATGATTAGTGGCTGGAGGATCACAGCAATATATTTCATTGTATTCAAATCGAAATTTTTTATTCTAATGAAAGTTCACAAGTCTAAGGTTTCCACTGTATTCATTAAAGACATTACAACCATTGAACCTTAAACTTGTTTATAACCTGCAACTGCTCTGACAAAATGTACAACATGGTTTAATTCATTATCATTAATGAATTAGCTAATATGAACAACCATTTATTATACAAGTTACATTAACTAAAAGACACTTATGTTACTAGCACAATAAAACAGCAACTTTAACTCTATGCTGCTTATCTAACTGGTTAAAACCAAAATGCACACGTCTGGAAATGAACTCACCCAGCTCTGAATGGCGGCAAACCAGCAACAAGCTGGTAGATGATGCAGCCTAATGCCCAGAGATCCGAACTGCAACAAGAAATAAGACGGTTAGGATATGTATCTTGAGTCAAACCCTCATTTAAACCTCTGTTCTTGGTTTTGCGGAGTTATTGCGCAAGAAAAAACACTAAATAAGAGCAGCAACAAGCAGCATCCCTGAATTAGGCCCGGTTCATTAACGAAGAAAGCATTTCGACTGCACACCATGAAATATTCATCATCTGTGTTTACCTCTTGCAGGCAGATTTCTCAGTCAGTAATTCAGGAGAGACGTACTGAGCCGTACCAACAAATGAGTTTGCTCTTGCTGCAGGGGGAGACATCAGAATGACAATATCACTTATTAAAAGCACTGTCATAAGAGGACACTTGTTATGCAGTGTCTGTGTGATTTACCCTGCTTGCTGTCAGAGGACAGCTGTTTGGCTGTGCCAAAGTCTGTTATTTGAATGTGCATCTCCTCACTGAGCAGAATATTCTCTGGCTTCAGATCTCTGTGCAAAAAAACACAATGACAGATAACTCAACGTCAAGAAAATAAAATTGGAACAAATTAAATGACTGATAAGGATACCTTGACAAACCTACTGACCTGTGGATGATGCCCTTCTGATGCAAGTACTCAAGAGCACAAACTATCTCAGCGGAGTAGAAACGCGTGCAGGTCTCGTCAAACGAGCCTATTTTTCGAATGTATTTCAGCAGTTCGCCATTTTTAGCGTAGCTCAATCCAAAATCTGACAGTGCGTTCAGGAAAGAATTTGATTAAATGCAGTGTTAAAATGTTGTGACAGTAAAAAAAATAAATAAATCTACTAGTTTTCACAGCATATACCTAGTGCACGTCTAGTCCTGTTTTATACAACAATTCAGCATTTTCAGATTATTTTTTTCCTTTTTGTTTATTTTAGTACACATAGTATTTTATCAATATTTTATATATTTTACAGAATACTGGAAAAAGACACCTTTACAATAAAAAAAATTATTTATTTTTTAAATCACGTATATAATATAATGAAAATATCATACATCTAAAATTATGTCATTTAAATGTAAAATTAAAAACCTCACAAATCAAGAGAATGGTTTGCTCACAGCAATGTGAAAAGTAGCTGCAAGAAATAACACATTGGCTTTATTACACATCTGTATATCTCCAATGTCCTACTAATTTCCCAAAGACATGCCAGTGTTTTTAACTCATCTAGGCTTTTCCCATAATGTAGGGAGAGTGCATGCACATGACTGCCAGGTAGGAAAGAAAATATATAACCTTATACGAAAGAAAAACAAAAACCTGGCAACACCAACCATGAAAGCTTGTGGAGGCTTGTTCACAATGCAAGAGGATGCCAAGTTAAACTGAAACTCTTTCAGGACAAATAACCAAGGGGCAAATATTAAAAAAGATTACGCTTAATAATTCAACAGAATCAGAAACCGTGATTAAAATACTATTTACCACGCAGCCCTAAAATATAATAAACCATAAAAATATATGTATTTAAATGGTTTAGCATATTTTCAGGTAAATATGATGGCCACCCTGATGTGCTCTCTAGACATGATCACTGGATATCTATATCACTCAACCACGAGTTATGTGAAGGATACACAGCTTCTCCTCATCTTGAAAAGTAAAGTAGAGTTTGACGAAGAATGGGTGATCCAGGTGTGACATGATGTCTCGTTCTCTCTTAACATATTGCGCTTTGTTCTCCTTCATTATGTGGCGCTTTTCCAAGATCTTAACTGTTGAAACACAGGCAACAGCGCTTTTCAATACAGGCTCACATATAATAGTTAATGGCTGATTATATAGAGACTTACTTGCATATTCCTTCACCGTTGAGTGCTCCTTTGCTAAGACAACCTGTAAGTAGCAAAGACAGCTAAAGGTCAGTACATTAAATGAGTAATACTAGTGGAGGTACATCAGATTTGCAATGATGTGTGCGTGTCATACGGTTGAGAAAGAGCCTTCTCCCAATATTTTGCCGAAGCGGAAATCCTCGGGTCTCTTCTTTCGAGGCTGGGTGGGCTGGGGGGGTTGTGCCTGTCCCTCCATGCTGTTGCCGTGGAGACGGGGCGTGTCCTGCTGGCCTCTTACCATGGATGGACAGGAGATGAGAACAGAGGAGTGGAGGGATGCAACATCATACTGATTAGAGAGAGAGAGAGAGAGAGAGAGAGAGAGAGAGAGAGAGAGAAAGAGCGACCAAGTCAGTGAACTTCTCCCATTACTCAACTACTGCCTCTGATGAAATTACAACATACTTTAAGACAGTACAAACTTTTTAGCATTGTTTATATGCATTTAAATTGTAATTAATTTATTATTTTCTAAATGTTTTGCTATTTTAGTTTATAGAGGTTAATATATATAAAGATTTATATATATAAATATTCTTTAAACTATAAAAATGTAGCTCTAAAAAAATACTGATATATATAAACCTAAAAACATTTGTTTGTTTTTTTAATATTGATGCATATAATATTGATCAATATTAAAATATATAGTACGGAATGTCACACAATGTGACAGAAAATTGATTAAAATATTTATTTTAAAGTTTGTAGAATATGTTGAACACATAAAATCTATAAACTACCCCACTCACTAAAAAAAAAAAAAAAAAAAAAAAAAAATTATATTTATATATATATACACTAAATTTGATGTCATGCTTGTATGTGTGATGTCTATTAACGTAAAGTGCAATGACATCACTCAGATTTGACAGCAAACCGCCTAGCTTAAGCAGGACGAGAGCATATGGTCTGTGTATCCACATTCTAGATATTGATAATTAACAATTCTATGCTCACCCAGAACACCCCATATTACCCCTGAAGCTTTTGATAGATGACAAAGTGTCATCCTGACTGTAGGTTTTGAGTTCAAGAACATCCAACAGCTATCAAAACATACAAGAAATTTTAAGCAACTTAAATTTGTTTCTCTGCTTAAATTACACTTGATATAATAGTGTGATTCTTAAAAGGGGAACTAATATACATTACAAATCCAAATTTAATGTCTTTCTCTCCCAGTGGTGGATATAACAATTGATAGTTTCCTGTAACTACAGCTCACATTACTTGTAATCAGCATTCCTACTCTAACGAACTTTAAAACGCCTCTATAAAACATGAGTCACACATGTCAACAAGAACTTTAGTCAAACCTCCAGCAATAACCACGTTAACTACCCTAGCCTCCTCTTTTCAACCAATGCACCACAATATTAATTCACAGCACTCACTGAGGTTCATGCAATACTGATTTTTACAGAAATAGCAGATATAACAAGATCAAAGCATGTTTGTTTATCTAAACCAGCTACATACACCATTAAATACGATGTGCCTCAAAATGACCATCAATGAGCCTGATGATTCCCTAACCATATTCATAAAGGTTTTCTCAGAGTATAGTCATTTTAATAACGTTACACATGGTAATAATCACCAGTCAAAAAGTACCTGAGAAGGTGAAACCTTAAAAATCTCTAAGCCACTTTTTTAGGCCGCAACTCCGAGTCGGTTTATTACAATAGAAATAACACACTTAAATGTATCAATAATAACGCAGACATGTACATAAACAGCTACATATACGTAACATTGCTAATTGTCCTTTAATCGTATGTTATAATGACAATCTGACAGCAAACAGAAGCGCAAACGAGGCAAAATAACCTGAGGAGATTTGTGCTAGAAGCGCTACTGACTCAAAACCCGCGTTTTAGTTCGTCAGACTCAAAAACAAGCCCAGGACGTACACTTAAATAATTCTTCGAGACAAAAAAATATTTACGTACATTTACAGCAGGTTTAAGACGAACAGAAGCAAACGCCTATGTCGTGAGTTAGCGGTCAGGCTAACGGCTAAGAAAACAACCAACTTCATTTGTTGACAGAATTAGCTCGCAGAGCTAACCGACAACAATATGAGCATTTCCCCACACTGTTCTTTTAAAAATAACAGCATCGAGCCTAATAATTCATTCAGAAATCCCTGTATAAATTACGATAAGAAACAAAAGTTGACACTTCCTGGATAATAGACTTGCGCTTGTTTTAGGGACTAGCAGGCTAATGACGCTAAAATGCTAAGCTAAAGCCTCGGGTCGCGAGCGTCCCGCGCCACCCCCCTAAAAAACACCGTTACAAGCAGCGCGCGCAACGCAGCGCGAGGCGGCTTCGAGCCCGCGCTCCCCAGACGCTGGCGGTACTCACGATCTGACTCGTGGCTCTTGCCATGGAAGTTTTCCGTGGGTAATTTATTTGGGATTAAATAATTGTGGAGACTGGAGTCATGGCCGCCCTCTCTCTGCGCCTTCGTTTCACGACTGTGACGTCACGCCACAACATTACTGCAGTCGAGAGGGGGAAAAATAGAGCGCGCCCCCAAACGGCGAGTACACAAAAATCCACGGATCCATGTGATGTAAGTGTTATGGAAGTGGTTTTGCAACTGTGCTGTGGATCAGCAGATCTGTCCATCACCCACATTTAGTGTTGGGCAGTGAATAGGTACTGGATTGGCATGTCTATAATGACAAAAGAAGGTTACAAGTACTTATTATTACTTATTAGTACTTATTATTAAAATAACAATAAATTATTCATAATTACATGCTACACTAACCATATAGGCCTATTTATTACATTTAGGAATTAATATTACTCAGTAGGCTGTATAATTATTCTGTAACATTCAGTATTGGGGAGTAACTAGTTACATGTAACTAAATTAGCCTACATAATTTAAATACAAGAATGTTATCGGTTAAGGTTACTCTGATTTGTATCCAAATATTTTTTCACACACACCCACATTTACCTTTAGAAGTAGATGCCGGTGTTTCCTGTTATAGCTGTTTACGTGTGAGTAACAGTTGAAGATATTAGAAATTTAGAAAAGTAATAAAATGTAATCAGTTACATTACTTTAATAAAGTAATTAAAATTGTAATCTGTAACCTATTACATTTCCAAAGTAACCTTCCCAGCACTGCCCTCATATGAAGTGCTATAACATTCCTATAACACAACATATTTAGTACGATTTTTTTGGACACCATTGTAATATCATGATCTTTGGAAATAAAACATGGTAATGATTTTCTGGGAAATGAATGAAGTAATAATATAAAATTAAATATTAAAAATTATAAAAATAACACTGAAATGAATGAATAAAATAATATTTAATACTATATTTTTTTTAAAATATATTTTATACATATAATACAAATTTTCTCAATATAAACTGGGCCTTTATGCATGAAAAAATACAGCTGTCTTTTACATTTTGCCTTGTAATCAGCCCCAATAGATATACATGTAAATAAATACAATACCCGGACTAGAATGAATGTGGAACTCCAATTTGTAAACCGGCTAGTAAACCATACTCGAATGCCATTTAATATTTATTAAACATTTTATTCTGCTTATAAACAACATTCAACTTTTTTTTTGTTTTTGCAATAAAAAATGTTATTACAGTTTGATAAGATTCTTCTCATGAACAAATAGTACATTTGTGCACCTGATTACTCAGGTTTTATTAACTTGCTGGTTAACTCTGCATCTGCATCTATCTGCAAACACGCAGAAAACAGAAGTTTGCTCATGTCAAGTAAAGGTCGGTGTTACTAAATCAGTAACTGAACATCCCTCTTCCTCAAATGTTATATTTGGAGATTACACAACTCAAGACTCCTCATCTCTTTCATCATCTTCCTCTTCACACTTCTGTTCTTCCTCCTCACCATCGTCTTCCTCCTCTGATGTCTCGTCACTGTCATCGTCCTCGGCCCTGAGTGAACAAGCACTTGGGTTACTACAGCTGACTTTCATTTTAATGGAAAGTAAATATTATATCGTTTAAACATAAGTTTAACCACAGAATTAGGAAAAGGAGAGCCTCACTGGACTGGTCTGTTGAGATTCACAAAGTCTCTTCCTGAGTCCACATCGAAAGGATCTGGACAAATTTTAAATAAACACACACAAATCAAAAGTTAATATTTTCAAAACACTTACAGTACATTTGACTACTTCAAATCATCAAACCGTACCTATATCTTCCTCTTGAGGGGCGGCAGTGAGAAACTCTTTCTCCACAGCCAGTAGTTCCTCTTCTGATCGACTGGAAGCGTAACGCTCAAAAAGAGTCTTATTCAGCTCCAAAAATCCCAAGCCCCACTTAAACTTCCTCAGCAGGAGCACAGCAAGGTCACGAAATCCTGATGCATTATCACAGAGAAACCAATTCACACGTCAGAATCAAATTTGCACAATGTCATATCAATTGCTGACTTTTAACTGCACTACCGTTCAAAAATGTAGGCTCTCTTGTAGTCACAAAGGCTGATCAATTTTGATCAGCAATACAGTAAAAACAGTAATACTGTGAAATATGAATACAATTCCAAATAACCGTTTTCTGTTTGAATATACTGTAAAATGTCATTTATGCCTGTGACCAAAGCTGAATTTTAAGCATCATTACTCCAGTCTTCAGAGTCACATGATCCTTCAGAAATCATTCTAAAATGCTGATTTGCTGCTTTTTATATTGTGTATTTATATTTGTGTTCAACTGTTCTGGAACAGTGTTGGAAACGCAACTTAACCCTGATTTCTAGTCGTGTCCTCTTTTGGAAGCACAAACAAAGTAGTTTCACTTTCACGACACACAACGTCTCCAGAACATGGCAACACTACAGCCAGAATAATAGCTCCGCCTTCTTTCTTTGTGGGAGCACTTGGGCGGTGTAATAAAAACACACCCCCACTCTGTGATGTAGCAAAGTGGGGGTGCTTTTAAACAAAGGATTTTAGGGGTGTGTGCACAAGTCATAACTTTTATAAAGAATATCTCTTTGGTTTTGAGACTTTAGCCTTTAAAACTTCATAGATTTTCTTTATGCATCAAGAGCTTGTAACTCTCTAAAGAGAAAGGAACATTTGAAATCGCATTATATGACCCCTTTAAAAACAGTTGTGCTGCTTCATACTTTTGTGAATGAAGTGACATTTTTAAGCCTTCTTTGATAAATGTAAAGTAAAAAAAACAGCATACAGACCTACAAAACCCATAATTGCACAATAGCAGCAATAGAGAAGTCTATAGCTAGGAGCCTCTTACCCACAATACAAAAGGTGGCGGCAAAAGCCTCGACGCAGGACAGCTTGCACGGCTTTCCGTAGTTTACAGGATTTGCTGCGACCAAGAACGGCAAAAGCCTCGGATGTGAGCCAATCATTTTGCTGAAGGGCGTGTCCTCGAGTCGTGCCCATGAACAGTCAATCACAGCCAGACCACCCTGTGCCACAATCTCCCTACAATTAAAGAACATTATAAATTAAACACGGAGACAAATGTTGGTGTTTTTTCATTTTATTTACACTACCAAAGGTTTAGGGTCGATAAGATCCTAGTACGTGAAAAGTAGTCCATTTTGTTTACCAGGCTGTATTAATTTGATCAATTTAAAATAACTATTTTCTATTTGAATATACTTTAAAATATACAGAATATATGACTTTTTAGCATCATTGATCAAGTGCCACATGATCTTCCAGAAATCATTGTAATATGTTGATTTGATGCTCAAAAAAAAGTGTATTAGTATCAATGTTGTAAACGGATTCTGTAATGAAAAAAACAGCATTTATTCATTCAATTTATGTTAAATTGTGCCTTATCTGTTGTGCCTTAACGTCTATACAGTACTGTACATAAATGTTTCCTGTTTGTCTGTTTTTGTGAAAATGCTTCCTGTGGCTCACCTGTCTGCGGGTGTAACGTATTTGGTTCCCATCGGGCTGAGTATCAGGCCATTGAAGCGCTGGTTTAGTCGCAGGCAGCGCACAAGACCTTTCCTGGCCAGCTTCCGTCCTGTACACCGTTTCGGGTCACAGTGACCCAGATCCCACATGGCCAACTGACAGGGCAACTTCACACCTCCTGCAGCCTCTAATTCTCCATCCTCACTGGCTGAAACACACACACACAGCTTCATACATCATACACAACTCATGTCTGTCAGCTTTATTACAAAAACATTGAGAGTAATTCACTAAACCTAAACTCGTGTTTACATTACATGCATCTCCACTACATTCATTTATCCAGACCTTGCAGAGCCTCATGCATCTCCTCTGTGAAAGTTTCTAATGATTTCCCCTTCATCCTGTGTCGTGTGTCTTTGCCCTTGTGAACCGGTCGCTCGCATTTACCTTGTTTTTTACGTCCCATGTCTAAAACCTCACTTCACTTTTTTTTTTTAGGAACAACTTTAACTTTCACGCGTGTTTAATGTATTATACCCAAGCTAACCACCTTACATCATACAGTAATGCATCTACATTACACAAACCACGGCATACATTCTAACGTTATATTCTATTAGGTCAAATCCTACAGATTTATTCTGACACGCTGTATCGTGAGGCCAAAACACGGTGACGTAAGAAAACATGGCTGGTTTTAGAACCAAGCATAAAAGACGCTAATGTATTTAAATTATTTTAAAAAAACTATATATATATATATATATATATATATATTAACTTGCACAAGTTTAGGTCATAGAATAGAACTTTAAATTTTAAGCTTGAAATTATGAACCAGTTATACAAAGCAGACAAATAATTATCGAATATTGTTTTAAAAAACGGAAGAAGACTTTTATTTAGACAGATTGCACCCGGAAATGCAGCGTGAAACAGTTTGGTTGACTGTAATCGCCGACTCAGATTTTTAAGAAAGTTTTAATAACTTTTTTGTCTTTAATTTTTAATTATAACTCAAAATGTGACACGTTTAAGTCAAATCAATGTTATTATGATTATGTCGCATATCTGTTAAATTTAAGATCTTTTCTTTACAATTGATGCATTTCGCTAGCAACACGTTCGCAAAACATAACATCATCCCTTCGGTAATGTGTTCAGTTCTGTCACATGAACAGACAGCACAGAGACAAGAAAGAAATGTAGTTGTTCCTCACGAATCCCACTATTTGAAGAATTATGGAATGTGTATATTTAAAAATATTCCTGTATCTGACAGCACTGGGTAAGTGTTATAAATGGCGATTTGTTTTATTTCACAAATAACGTTAGATCAAAACAGTTGCATGCGGAACTACAACTGTTCAAAGTCTTAGTTCTCTTTACATACAAGTTTTGAGTTGTTTTTAAGGGGTTTGGTTAATAATAATAACGCCAGTATCACATTTATGGTGTTTCAGTGGCTGTCACATCAGGAGGGAAGATGAAGATAGTGGAGGAACCTAATACTTTTGGGTGAGGAGGTGTAGTAGTGGGTCCAGCAAAACCAGACTATAAGTTGTATTCATACAACAGGCTCTGAATCTTCATATTCTTCTCACTTTGATTTTTCAGGCTGAATAATCCGCTTGTATCTCAGAATAATCGACTACAGGCGAAGGTCAGCCCGTCTCCAGTGTCTGGACCTTCACATCTGCACAAACTGGCAGGGAAGTGCTTCAACTACATTGAAGCCACGTCAGTAATATCTGCACAACCCATATATAATAAGTGTATTCGCTAATACATACACACCTCATGTTCCCTTACATATAGGAGAGACTGGGGCTTACACAATCCTTACACAATCTGACATGTGTTTAAAATTGAACTGGAAATTAGGTGCTGTGCGTCCGGCCAGAGGAGAACCGTACCCAATTAAGTCTGGTTCTCACAAGGTTTTTTTTCCCCATTCTCTCATGGAGGGGGTTTTGGTTCCTTGCCGCTGTCGCCTCTGGCTTAGTTGGGGACACCTGATTTCCAGAGATTACCGTCGTCTTGACTACAGAGACCGTCTCTGCATTTGATAAATACATAGTTTAATCTCGTCATTATACATTACCATCACTCCAATAATGTTCAGTGCTTTGCTACTATCTGTATTGTTAAATATTATAAAATAAAAGTGACTGATTGATTGATAGTTGTCACAGAGGCTGTATTTCACTTGACTCCAACATTTAAATACATAATTTTATTTAATTTTTAAATGTGAAATTCATGCAATTTCTTCATCGCCGTATTTGCTAGTCAAAACAATATTTTCATTACATGTTTAATTTTGAGTTACTTTTTTTTTACTGCTTACATTTTCTATTGTGACAACATGCTCAGCTAAACAGCAAAACTGTATTTAATAAAGTGAAGTGTGACAACTAGCCCGTATCTGAGCTATACAGGTTCAACAATGTTGATTGCATTATATATGGCTTTGGATTTTTTATTTATTTATTTATTTAATATATTTTTTTGGTCATGAAAGAATATGTATAGAAGCATAGTTATGCAATTGTATTAAAAAAATTAATTAATTGCAAATTTTCATTTTATTTCAATATTGCAAGTTACAAATGTACAATTTTGAGATTGTGAGATAAAAAAGTAACAATTACCTTTTTTCACTGTTTTAATCCCATAGCAGAAACCAGCTTCCTTTCAAAATAGTTGTTTTCAATGTAAAGAAGCTGCCTTTTTTTTCCTTCTAGATACAAATACGTATTTTGTCCATTTCATAATTTGACTCAGCATGAACAGAGCTTCAGATGGAATGCATACAGCGGCATACTAGGGTAATGATTGTTATAAAAGTTTTTATTATGTTTTCTTCTATTTAGGCTAAAAGTGCATGTGTGAAATCTTTGCTGTGTGTGTGTAGTATTTGGCAGGAATGGGAGGTTCAGAATAACACGTTTACTGGCATGTGGATGCGAGAAGGAGATTCATGCGGAAGCAATAACAGACAGACCAAGGTCTGTATTACATTTATTGAATGTAGCTGTATCTGTATGCATATTTTCTGCCAGTAAACGTGCAGGACGTTGAGATGTTTGTCTATATTCAAGGTTCTCCTGGTCTGTGGGAACAGCAGTAAACTAGCGAGTGTATCAGAGCCTCAGACATGTGTTTATTCAGTGATATTTGAAACGCCACTAGTTTGTCATTCACACTCCCTCTTAGGTGAGTAAAAGTCTTTTTTTTTTTTTTTTTTTTTAAAGAATAAACGAACCCACTTGTTAGTTTAACACCTATCTACAATAAACCATTGTTCGCTTGTCTTTCAGTGTATCCGGTCTTGAGTGAGGCGTTGCAGAAGGAGTGGGATGAAATTGCTCAGGCTCGATATGAAGATCTCATCACAGAACAGGTGACACACAAACACACAATGTTACAATCTTCTGAAAACATCATAATAATAAGCATCTGTGTGTGTGTTCAGGGTTATAATAAGCTGCTGACGGAGCTGTTTGAAGAGGCAGGTTTCCTGAGAAAAGCTCAACAGCCTAAAGCAGAGGAGAGCACGACTTCTCTCACACATCAGAGTCTGGAGCAGTGCACACAGGTTAAGATTTTAAGAAAAAGTTTGAGATTTATGTATTTGAATTGCGTATAACATATCCATCCACCTGTATTTCAGTTTTAAACCAACTAATAAACGTAATGAGATGCATTTTTGTCAGTCATACCTAAACTCACCCAAAGCAATCAGACAATCGAGAAAAAGTTTATTATAAGCTATTCGCATTTATTTAATCATATTTATAAAATATGTATACTTTTACGTTGCTTGGAATCTATTATTTCTCTTATGAATGCAATGCATTCAGCTTTATTTGCTTGTGAATTTTTGTCACAGGATTTTGAAAAGCAGCGAGCAGAGATCGAGCGGCTACAATCACTCCTAACACAACATAACATCTCCTACCAGACTACAACGGGTGAGACATGCATGCAACTTCTTTTCTAATAACTTCTAGTCGTTTACGATGACTGAATGCATGCAATAATGTCTTCATGTAAATAAAATCTAAACATTTCATAAAAAATAACACGCATTGCTGGTGCTCAAACAGATTAAGTGTGCCTACTAAATTCTTCCGGCTCTTTCAGACAGGACACAGGATCAGGGTCCCTCACCCGTGCAGGGCCAGCACCTCCGCGGAGACACCGGTTTCATCGCTGATCTGCATTAACATACCCAGCAGGATCACAAAACATACAGCTACTCGTTCTACTGTGGAAAAAAATGCTACTGTGAGATAATGGTATTTTAAGATGTTTCAATATTTGGCTTGATTAAGCCTAAGCAGACGATGGATTATGAAAAATACAGTTTTTATGACATTACAGTGTTGGTGTTGTGCAACCATGTCTTCTGCAAGCAACTTTTATTGCTTGTGTTAACATGAATTATTACATTTTCTCCCATAATATTACATATTTGAAGTCATTTGAAGTACACCTTTTTGGCGGGAACATGATATTACATTTACATTTATTTGTTTAGCAGACGCTTTTATCCAAAGCAGGATATAACATATTTAAAATAAATACAAAAAGCAGCAGCGTATTTAACATAAATGTATTTTACTATAAAAACGAACATTTCTTACAAGAACTATTTTGAGCGATGACTCGTTT
This sequence comes from Enteromius anoplus, assembly GCA_032359395.1. Taxonomy (NCBI): domain Eukaryota; kingdom Metazoa; phylum Chordata; class Actinopteri; order Cypriniformes; family Cyprinidae; genus Enteromius; species Enteromius anoplus. The sequence goes on from JAUMHG010000076.1 coordinate 15,217,767, forward strand.
GATTCGTTCTGTCAACCGCTGTATTGAAAATGAACTGTTCGAGCGAACCGATTCGCTAGCTCGTGATTGAAACGATTCAATGAAGCGATTCAGTATGGAAACTTTTATCATTTTGTTTCATTTTATTACAAATTCTTGACATGGAGACAGAAAATGTATATATTTATGCCACTTTATAAAGCCTGGTTAATCAATTTCACTTTTTTTTTTTTACAACAGTTCAGTAAACAATAAGTTTATTAAGAGACTTACCATATTTCCATGTTTTTGCAATTTAGCAACAACTAAAAAAAAGTATTTCCAAACACAACCGTAGCATTATTTCGCGTCTCTGAACAACATGACGGTGTTTCGTTCCCGAATGAATCATCCCTTTAAATGATTCGGTTCACAATGACTCACTTATTAACAGTAAATTACTGCCACCCACTGGCGGTTTTAATTTCACTTTCAGAGTATCTTTTATTCATTTCAAAAGACAAAGGACACTTTTAGAAAAACAAAAAAATGGCTCTATAAAGGTAAAATGCCCGTAAAATGTAAAAATCAACTAAAATCTATTGAAAAATATTCATTTCTATCAGTATAAACTGACCACCACACAGAATATGAATAATATCTACAAAATTTAAGAGTCAGCTGTCCACAGCTGTCCTTAAGATATCAGAACAATAAATTGATAAAATACAGAAAATACTGAGATAGGCCTACAATTTCTGTCAATATTGCACACCCCTAACGTATAGAGATAGATAGTTAAAAGCCCAGTTTTCTGCTTTGTGCAAACAAGCCAAGCATTTTCAGCCAATATAGCTCTGTCATTTCCACAAAAGAAATACGCTTCTCGCACACCCTCGGCTATTATTTGCTCCTGTCCAATTTTCCCTTTCTTCTGACCATCACTAGCAGAACAAACAGCCCACGTCCTGCTCAAAGCACAGATCACAGACAAAACCCTCAAGCAATCCGTGTCAGGCTTGCAGTTTCTGTTTGGTAGTAAATAAGATGTAATATCTTAGGACGTAGCCACTGTCTGCGGAGACGCTTCTTGTTAGAAGCCGACTGAGAGACAGAGGAGAAGACCTTCAGAGGGTTCGGCTGAAAATGACCAGACCGTGAAAAAGAAAATCCAATTATACAGAGACAGCCGAGCCCACCCGAGAGCAAATACGACTCGATTTTTACTTCTCCTTCAGCGTCTGCACATGGAAAGCACGCCAGCGTGATTGCTATGCAGTTCCTGGTGTTCTAGGTTTAAATCTGTGTGCTATTATGTTGCATTTCCCTGCACGATTGTTATGTTCTGGGTCTAAATGAGCCTGATTGGATTCATCATAAATAAATAAAATAAACCTTTAACATCAGTACTTCTCACACATCACAAACAAGCAAAAAATAGAACATATATTATAAATTAATATTGTAAATAGTATCTTAAAATAAATTTGCATATATATGTAGTTTTTTTTTTATGTTTTAAATCTCAAATCATGAAAAATGTGCTTTTTTGACAAACCACATATTTCTTTTTGTATAAAAGTGTCTACCTTTTTCTGGCCAAAATATATTTTAAACACACACACACACACACACACACACACGCATATTTATATATAAAATACAATTTGAAATAGATTTTTCACTTTCATATACCAAAATATACTATTTAATATATTTCAGTGGCAATAAAATACATGTACAATCTTATGGATTTATAATGACTTTATAATTACATTCTTTTTAATATACTGTAATATTGTAATTTTTAATGTATTGTAATTTTTTGGAAACATTTTGAAGTATGTTTTCCCCTCACATTCCATTCATGACTGCCAACAATAATAATAGCTATTATCATTATTATCTAGATTATTTAGATGTTCGATATTAATAATCAAAATTAATTTTTACATTAATAATTAACTATTTTACTATTACTATCTCTAATAATTATTTGTAGTACTATTATTATGTGTGGCCTTAATATATATATATATATATATAAATATATTACCTTCTAACAGAGCACTCTGTCTCCTGCCTGCAGGACATCCGCCGCCTCACAATGACGCACTGAAAGGGTGAAAGCGGTTGGAGATATTTATATCAGGGTTGTGTACATTAGATCACCAGTCTCTTCAGAATATCAGATGACTCATAAAACTCTCTAGTTAACACCGGACAGCTCTGAATGGGTGTTCAGCAATCAAACAAGTACTTTTCCCTCTAAACAAGCCATTAGGATTGATTTTTGAGGAAAACTTTTAAAGCTGGCGAACACAGAAAGGTCAGCTTTCGCCAAGGCTTCGGCACCTCAAACTCAAACCTCAGGTGCGTAATTACGGCGTTTATCTAATTAAATGCAAGCAACAAACTACAGCAGTTACATTCAGCGTGAAATGCCTGAACTTCACAGCTGTCGTCGAGGGAGATGAAGAAGATGACGGCTCTTGAGAAATGGCAGGAGATTTTGCTCTCAGGAGATGCGTGACCTGCTGAATGCACTTGGAAGGCAGTCAAGGGCTTCGGATCAGTGATATTCAGTGATTACAGGAGGACTGGGAAGATCCTCAAAGACCTGCTGAGCACAGCTGAGAGACTGAGACGCCTTCCTTCATATATCTTCAGATGAGTTTTTTGAGGAGGGACGACAGGCAGTCAACAGGAAGAGCGACGGAGAGCGAGACAAACGGGCCTCTGTGGAGAGCCACACGTGATGTTACGCTTCTCCAGCACACACAAGCACTGCATGCAAAACACATACACACACTGTAACACTTCCTCAGTTCCTGAGCGCACTGACTAAACAGCCACCGATAGATGGGGTTTTATGTTTACATAAGATTATTATATTATTATACTATAACACGTGAAATAATCAATATATAACAATCATTAATTTCCATATTTATAATAATAATAATTTCTATAAAGATTTCAGATTTATTATAATAAAAAAAAACTTCTTAATAATCTTAGTAATAATTACAATAATTATTATTATTATAGTGGCACATAACAAATATAGCTTTAATAATAATTTATTATTATGTGCCACTTTTACAATAATTGTAATACAATGGAAATATAAGTTTGTCATAGAATTATAAAGGATTATCATTGTTATAATATATTAATATTTAATTGTAATGCTTTATAATATTAATTAATAATTATTACTATTCTATTCTTATGTAATTAATTTAATTTTTATTTTAATTAGTGGTGGGCAGTTATCGGTGTGAACGCACGAGACTCTTATCGCGCGATAAAAAAACTTCGCCATTAATCTATTCTCAAAGTTGTGTTGGAGTCTATACTACAATCTATGGTAACTTTCACCTTTAGTGCGGATGTATAGCTGAATTACACTGTAGACTTATTCAGACGGGACTTGTTTTCTAAACTACTGTACGTGTGAGCTTCGATCCTTATCACCTGTCGTCTGTGATCTTCATATACCGTTTGGAACG
>JAUMHG010000076.1:15221606-15234179 GCA_032359395.1 Enteromius anoplus
TAAATAATAAGATGGCAGTACTGACACACAGATATCTCAAATATAATAGGTAGCACACAAATTTTGAATGCCTTTGGCAGATCTCAAATGAGCCATTTTAATCTAGATTAATCTAGATTAAAAAAATTATCTATGCCCACCCCTAATTTTAATATATAACACAATATGATCATAATAATGTTTATGATTTCTAACAAATATAATTTAGTATATTTATTTTTATTAATATTATAGCACATAATAGCAAGAACAACAACTATAATAACAACAATTATTTCAATTTTTTATTATTTAGATTTGTTAAAAAAAATTAGCAATCATAATAATATCAATAACAATAATAGTGCAATTATGATGCAATATAATTTTTGCATTAATTTCCATTGTTGTATTATTACCATTATTTCTATTATGTGCCACCTTTATAAGAATAAGAATGTTATTATGTGCCACTTTTATAATAATTGTAATATAACTGAATATATATATATATATATATATATATATATTTTTTTTTTATATTCACAATTATAATAATGTATGTTTTATTACATTTTAATTTGTAATTTGATTATAATTGATTATTGTTTTCGTTATTCTTATACAATGCTTATAACATTTTACAACTTATATTATTAACATTCCATTTTAATAACAATAGTAATATTAATTGTTTTTATTTATTATATGTTGCATCTTATTATGTCTAATTAATGTGAAATAATTATTGGGTCGGGCAGACATTATTAGCAGTTTTCTATATTCAAACCCATGTTTTATAAGACATAGTGTTTCTGAGAAAGAAAGAAAAAAACATGTCGACCTGGATAAAGTAAAGAGACAGCAACTTAAACTAGGACAAAAAGTGAGGCAGAAGATGAGAGGAGAGGAATGAAAGGAGAAACAGAGCAGAGGTGAGATTTTTCAGACCCTTGCTGTTGTCCTGAGTGTGAGGAAACACCAGCTGTTTAAATAGATTTTCTTTATATCTAGTTAAACTAGCAAAAATATGTTTTTTTTTTCTTTGGCAATAAAGAAAATAAACCTTGACTGCAAAACATTTTAGAAAAAAGCATTCTGCAAATGCATAAATGTAAATGTCCTTCTTTTCCCTGACTGTTGCGCTGTCATATACAGTATAATAAAGAAAAATCACAGTTGAGTGTGCAAAGAAATGTGAAACAGAAGATTAATCAATCCTAAAAAATAATTACTTAATATTACTTACATTTAAAGAAAAGACATTTATTTTCATTTTGTAATGCAACCTATATAGAAAATGTTTTAAAATCTGCACAATTGTACGCTATTTCTTTCTGTATATATAAAATATATATTTTTTTATAATATTATTATTGTATAAAATATGTGTTTTTTTACTGAAATGAAATAAAATAAAAAAAACACAATACCAGAATAAATAAAATCAACAAAACTACAGACACATTTGCAAAAATAAATCTAATAAAAATAACAAAAACCACAACAAAATTACTAAAACATTTACAAGAAAATATGAATAAAAACACTATAATATTAATACAAATATTATGGTAGCATCTCAATAACAGGCATTAAGGGCGCCCAGGAATGAGGACTTGTGAATAATGTGCTTGAATGTCACAATGCAAAGCAGATCTAAAAATAACTTTGATGTTCTGCATGAACTCGGGGGTGAAGATGAAGCCTGAATGACGGGACGCTGCTGGCTTGAGGGGCTTTGTGATCACGTGAACAGGCGCTGCTCTGATGAGGGCATCTGACATCCCTAAAAAGACCCCACTCTCCAGCATCCCAGAGCGCAAACGCAATCAAGTAGGTCATTCACGCATAGATACACACGCATGCACCCCCTCCCCTCCATCTCTCTCTCTCTCTCTCTCTCTTTCACACACACACACCAGCTCCTCGTGCTCCAGCGGCTTCCTTCAGGAGCACACAAAGGCAGCAGAACACACTCATCCAGACTCATGAGGAAGCTTATTGTTTGGTGATAAGGCATCATGGTTTTTCGAGGGATGCTTTTCTAGCCGGGTTGAGACCAGGACGCGGCGTTTGGATGCAGGAACATGAGGGAGAGAGACAGCAGGGCACGGGCAGGTGAGTTCAGGAGCGTCCTGGAGTTCTTCACCATGTCTATTGATTTCTTTTGTTTGGAGACGCTTGGCTCGGACCGGCTGCTCTGGCTGTGTGTGTGTTCCAGCGCTTTTGTTGTTGTTTTCAGGGTCAGGTGCTGGTGCTGCGATCATTTTAAGAACACAGAAGCGTATGAAGTCCTAAAATGTCAAAATGAGAAAGGAAGGCAAAATCGAGTAGTAATTTATTCAATTAAAAATGTATTTTTTGTGCAGTGTCGATGCACTTAGTGTTTAGATATTTGGTGTTTTTGGATTTTGGAATGTTTGTACGTTGTGCATGAAATTAATGTAATTTGATAGGGAGGTCAGGTCAAAGGTCTCCTTCAGGTGTTGACCTTATGTAGGGTCAGGGAGAAACCGATTGAGAGGCAATTATGTTTAGTATGGTAGATTGAGTCCTAAATACATCAATGCAGAGAAAGCAAATTGTAGATTTTACACGCTGTCTGAAATGTATATTAAGTGTGAATAAATGTATGTTTTATATTTGTATTTATTCATCTAGCAGATGATTTTATGGCTCATTTCCTGGGGATCAAACCCAAGACTTTGGTGTTGCCAGCGTCAGTCTATGCAGAACTGAATATGCAATTGCAATTTAATTCATACATTTAAATTAGATTTTTAAACATAAATTTTCATGTTATTGGCATCAAATAGAAATAATAATAATTAAATAATAAATAAAAGTAATTTTCTGAATGAATTAACCATAAACACAACATCTGGACAATTTATTCCCCAAGAATATTTTTTTTCATATCATAGAAAAATATATAAAATGTGCAATTATTTACAATATTTCTGTATGTATAAAATGTCATTGTAACGCCAAGCCTCTGCTTCCGCCCTGGTGGCTTCTTGTTTTTGGCTGTTATTTAATTACCTGTGTTTTTTGAAAGTTTTGCTGCCTGCCCTGTCCATTGTTTGGAGACTGGTTTACGATTCTGTCTCGTCTTTGGATATATCTGTTTGCTGGTATTTGGACCTTGCCTGTTTTGACTACGCTGTGTTACAATAAGGGTAAACTTGGATCTACAATGCTTATATATATATATATATATATTTTTTTTTTTTTTTTTTTGTAAGTTATGTTGATATTTTAAATATATGTATTTACCATATAAATTAGATGAATATAAATAGATGTAAATATTGTCTATATATATATATATATATAAATATATATATACACTAATAAACACAGAACACACACATATATTATGCAAACAAAAAAGGTTATGTTGTATTCCACTAGCAATAATAGGTTATTTCCATATATAAAAAATATTAATGACCTTTATTTTTATTGTTTATTAACAAATTCACGTCTTTAATTGTAGTAGAAAAACATTGCATTTCTCCAATACATTTATTGTCATTCAAAAAGGCTTTATAATGAAGGTAATTAACATTACAACATTTTAGAAAGTTAACATTTCTGCCAAATTAGTTGTTTTGCTGGATTCGTGTGAACTGTAATTCATTTTCCTGTCATTCCAATTTAATATCCAGTATTTGAATCAATTCAAATTGCAATTCTCATGAACTAAAATATCATTTCTAAATTCTGGCTTTTGCTCTGCCGGCTGAGCTGAATGAAAGGGCAGAGAGATGATTTAATGCAGCACAAATCAAAGGCTGGCAATGACCTCTAGAGAAAATGAGAATGTTCCTGAATCAATTTCTCATTTGTTTCTCAGTCAGGGGTTAAACCGGGCCAGACAGCAGGGGTTGGGCTCATCAGAACGTCTGGTAGGTCATCTTAAGGTCGTCCAGCATCTTCTTGGTCATCTGTTGTTGTTGTGCTTGTGCAGCGCTGATGCTCGGCGGAGGCTCTGTCACTATGCATGATGCTGATTTCGTGAGGCCTCATTCTAGGTCACTGCTTTATTCCCGTGAGGAGCATGATTCAGTTAGTGCCCTTTGCTGTTGAAATATTCACCAAGTTCTGATAGCGTCAATCCAGGTACACGGCTGGGAAAATAGAGTGTAGGTAGAGTGCTGACGCGAGGAGAGAAAAGAGGACACAGACGCTAGAGAGAGAGAGAGAGAAGAATAAACAAAGAAAGACAAATGACGCCATCAAGGAGCTCTATAATACCAGAAGAGAGTTCCTCGCCAGGATGCAGTTCCTACTGAAATGAGTTTGTGTTCCAGTTTTAGTGTGTGTGTGTGTGTGTTTCTCAGTGCCCAGGTGGGGGTTCTCCCAGCGGGACGGGGCAGCGGGACGGGTGGCGCTCCTGTCGAGGACATGCAGGCGCTGTCAATCAAGTCTCTCTCCGTCTCAGAGCTGGAACAGCAGTATGAGCTGATCGCTCCTTTAGGAAAGGGCACCTACGGCAAAGTCGACTTGGTAGTGCATCGGACACAGGGTGAGTCTTTGAAAATGAGTTCTGATTTTCATTTTTATGAATGTCCTGCATAGCTGCTTCTCTCCATGAAATAGAAGTCAATTGGAAGCTGTCAAGCACCAAAAATGACACCATTGTAAGAATCTAGTTTGCCTCGACCCAGATTCCACTCCACAATATGTGTTTGATCATGCTCATCTACCAAAAAGGCTTCATTATTATAGAGGAGAGATAAGTCAATAGTTATGTTGATGGAAGACCATTTGGGATGGTCACATATTAAGCAAAAGTCACCCGTTGTACCATCTCAGACAAAGAGGTGTTAGAACATGATTAACTTAGAGATGCTGGTCCAAAAAGGAGCAACTTTACATTATAGGGGTAGTAAACTCTAACCGTATAAAAGGTTTGAACGAAGGATGTTCTGGGTTCATTCTCACTCCGCTGAACTCAAGGTACTACATGTACTTTGTCACTGCTATGCTGCAAAAAAACATCTTCATCAAGATCTTCAACGTCCTCTTCAATTTTTCTTACACCATGGAAGTAGAATGTTTGGGATATAGTGCTGTGAGACAAGCCAATATTTAGATCACATATATAAACATTCAAATAAACTACTATGAATATTTATATATATATATATATATATATGATTTTTTTTTTAAATACCAACCCCCGCTTAGTCTTAGACTATAATGTAAATCTAAGCTGTTTAAAAATATTTACAAATTTTTCTGCTTAGTTTCAATAATCAATAAATTAATAAATAAAACAATATGTTTTTTGCCATTAAAACAAAAACTTACTAAAACTTTAAAAAGTAGCAAAACAGAAAAATATAAAAATAAAAACTAATTCCAAATATTAATAAAGATTTTGATCTTTACTTGATATAAAATAAATAAACTTGAAAAAATGACAACGAAATATAAGTCAGCTAAAATAATAAAAATGTAAATAAAAATAATTACAAAGACAATAAAACAATTATAATAAAAATACCAATCACACAAAATAGAACTTAAAATTACACTAAAATATATATTTTTTTATTTTTTTAAATAATAATTAAACATAGTACATCAAGGATACTAAACAATTCTGCCCTTCACTCAAAGGTTATTATCAGTGGTTCCATGAAGTTTTTATTCCATAAAACTTTATTGTGGAAAGCATGTATTTATGCTATTTAGATGTTCTTAAAAACAGTTTAAGAACCGTTTACTTAAGGCACTTTTTGAGAACCTAAAGTGTTTCTTCTGTGGCACCGCAGAGTGTTTTTGAGACTGTTGTTTGGATTTAAATATAGTCTTGATGCATTGCTATTTTGTGTATTTGCAGGTACTAAGTTGGCTCTGAAGTACGTGAGTAAGAACAAGACCAAGTTGCGCAGTTTTCTGCGTGAGTACAGCCTGACGGCAGCGCTGGGCTGCAGCCCGTTTATCATCAAAGTTCTGAACGTGCTGTTTGAGACGGAGGACAGCTATGTGTTCGGACAGGAGTACGCGCCTGCGGGAGATCTGTTCGACATCATCCCACCTCAGGTGTCACAGCAACTCGTTACTAACACCACAACCATCTTCACATCACAAATCACATATTTGATCATGCATCTATAGGTTTAACACCTGTAGCATTATCAAGAGCCACAAAATCAACAATTATTCCTGATAATCAGAATAAATTGTGGGCTAATTTTCATTTTTAGTGAAATCAGCAGAATCTGTGATTTGCATCTCTGCTACAAACACAAATGGTTCTGACAGCACTGTTTGTTAGTCAGGTGATCAAGACTTGTCAGCGAGTAAAAGTTCAAAAATCTGTTCTGAGATTGCGCTGCGCTGTTTTTGGCCCATGGGCCGAACTTTGGTCAAAGCATAGGACAAAAAAGCCCTTGTTCGGATTTTCATAAAATGACTATTAGAGTTATAGGAATCAAGGAGAATAATGAGAATATGTTTCTTTTGTTTATATATTTTTTGGAAAACCAGGTGGATCAAGGTCAACTGCTCACTCCCTTACAGATTAAGAGCCTGTGTTGTATTTGTCTCTATATCTCCTTTGCTCTAAACTGTGCCTTTGTGTTTCGTTCTCTTTCCAGGCCGGTTTGCCGGAGGAGATGGTCAAGCGCTGCGTTCAGCAGCTGGGTTTGGCTCTGGACTTCATGCACAGCAAGAGTCTCGTCCATCGGGACGTGAAGCCAGAAAACGTTCTGCTTTTCGACCGCGAGTGTCGACGCGTGAAATTGGCAGATTTGGGAATGACACGGCGGACGGGCAGCCGGATCAAGCGGATCAGCGGCACCATCCCGTACACTGCCGCCGAGGTGTGCCAGGCCTCGGTTTCAGAGGGAATCGTGGTGGCCACGACCCAGGATGTGTGGGCATTCGGAGTTCTGCTGTTCTGCATGCTGACGGGAAACTTTCCGTGGGAAGCGGCGTTGCCTAGCGACGCATTCTTTTCGGAATTTCAGCGATGGCAGCGGGGGGCGTTTCCTCCCGGCGTCGTTCCCTCCCAATGGCGGTGGTTTTCGGACGATGCGCTGCGCATGTTCGGTCGGCTGTTGGCATTAGAGCCAGAACGGCGCTGTGGGGTTAAAGAGGTGTTCTACTTCCTGAAATACGACTTGCTGAATCATCACCGCCGAAGAGCTTCCTGTAGGGTGTCTAGGGGCGGCCCCGCACATTGCTCCGCCCACAGACACGCAGAGCCCTCTCCACCTTCTGGCACTTCCTGTCTACGCCCCACCCCCCTCAAACGTAGCATCCTGTCCGAACCGCATTCTTCTAGGGAAGAGTCCTCCAAAAGCCCGTCGCCCAACCGCCAAGACAAGAGCAAAGTGATGATGACCACTCCTATTGAGATTTGTGTATAAAGCCAAAACTGGATATAGCCGCAAAAAGGTAGCAATATTACTTCAAAACTGCTGTTGGGAAAGTGTTTGCACAGGAATGACAACGTACTTCATCATAGAACCGCCACAAATGTGCAAACTATGACATGGTGACTTTGAAACCTCGCTAATTTAGCCGTAGCTTTGGTAGGTCACTTTAGGACTAGAAACGAATCAAGTTTCGTTATAGGAAAACTGCTTTCATTTTTAAAGGAATAGTTCACTCTGAAAAGAAATGGAAATACTGTCATCATTTGCTTCATGTCATTCCAAACCCATGTGATGGATCCTGAAATGACATAAAAGTATCATATTCTGAGTCCTCTAAAGCCACGTGATAGATTTATGTGCAAAAAAGGTCCAAAATTAAGTCATTATTGACCGAAAAGTGCACAAACTTTACCTCTCGGAGTACTGCAGCTGAGTCAGTGCCCTTAAAGGCACAGATGCAAGTTTTTAATGATATTTTGCACACATTTTGCTTTGAATTTTTGTTAATGCTTTAGTTTTTTATTTTAAAGATGTTTATATATATTTAGTTCTTAGTTTTAGTTGTTTAGTCATTTTAGAACTTCAACTTAAAGTAAAGGAAAACTAAAACTGGCGTTGCAGCTTTTTATATATTCAGTTTTTATAGTTTCAGATTTAAATGACACATGAAAGAGAGTAAATGATGCAGGGTGAACTAGACCTTTAATATATAGTGGCTTCTAGGGCTGTGAAATAACATTCATATCAGTACATGTTCTTATTTAGTTACATTTTATTGTTTATAAACGATAAACAATTAAAAACAATACAAACAATTAATGAAAATGAAAATGATGGATGGATGGATGGAAAACCCAAATCACACAGACCTAGTGGCTCCCATATTTTCCTAAACCATAGTCCACTAGAACTTGCTTAAGCTTAAGCTCATTTAAGATAAGAAGATACTGAACACAGTCTTTTCTTGGTGGATCATCGTGTGGATATCAAACCAGCCTATGACAAAATCATACATGTGCACCAATCGAAGAATAAGATATATTTTATACGGGATTTTTTTTTAAGGTTTACGAGACAACCGGATGCCACCATCACCAGGAGACTGCCTGGAGGAACTTCCCAAGAGACAGGACATTTTAATCAGCCTTCAAAGCTTCCTCTGCTGAGTTTTTTAAGTCTCCATGGATCACAGGGATTTTATGATGTCTCTTTGTATTTGATGTGTGCATTCAAACAACTTTCTATGAGATCTTTGAAGAAACGCATCAGGAGCCGCTCGTTTTCTTGGGAGGTTTTAGATAAGCAGGCGTGATCTTAACGGCTCAACTGAGACCAGTCTTCTGCGTTCTCGTATAATGGGTCAATTAGGTAAGCGAAGCCTCAAGGGATCGTTGCAGAACACAAGAGCATCTGCTCCCTAGAACATTGTGACTTGTGTTTCGTCAGGTAGTGCTAATTTGTAGCTTTTTTTGTATCAGAGAACAAACGATCCATTAACGAACTTCTACAGAGACTCTTTTTAGTCTTGAATTAAAGTGTGTGTTTACATAGGATGCATTAGATATTGATTTAGGTGGTATAGAGCAGTTAAAGTCTTAATGTTTGAGCTACTTATCTTGCAAATGAGCACAAGTAATTAAAAAACATAATCTGAAGGAGTTCTTTGCTGCGAGGACAGACGAGACTTTAACAGTCATAAAACAGTTTGATGATGATGAATTTTGCTCCTTTTTTATATAGGACTATTTCATGGTGATTTACTGTATGGTTGTTCAGACAACCCTGGAATATTGACCTAGTTGGTGTTTTCCATTTAAATGAAAGAAAAAAAAAGTAATTATATATATAAAACTAGATGTTATGTAGCTGCTGTAAGGATTGTCATACAGTCGTAGATTGTTCTGAATGATAAACAGCTGATTAAACAGATTAAATGCACTTCATCTGTTTCTTATGTGTCATGTGACCATTTAAACTACTATTAAATTCAGGGGGCCTATCGACACGACTTTAATAAATGCATAGTTGCAAGTTAAAAATGTTTTTATTTTAATTAAACTTGAGTTTTACCGATTTAATATTGTGTAATTTAAACTCTGCATTGATTGGGTCAATCACTTTACACGCTGCTTTCAAAACGTTCGTCCATCATTAAAATGTTTGGATTACGTTCAGTTTTCGGTGTTTTCGCATTCGTCGCAAGCATTTTGATAGTTAAGGTCGATGAATATAAAAAACAAAACGAAAATGGATCAAATGGACACAGAGAAAGACTATTTTGAGGCTAAACATAATTCAATGCTCTTTGTCTTATTGACATGTTTTTTTACGCAATATAGTAAGGTGAAAACACTGTTTGTAATGCTGTTTGTAACAGTTAATTTTTGTTTTTATTTTGCATTTATGCTACAAATTATGTTTCTCTAACTTAATGTGGTTCATTAGAAGTTGTCATAACTCAAAAGGATTGATGCAAACTCTATTATGGGTTATGAAAGGTTCATATTTTGGTTTTGGGAGGTTGACATGCACTCAAGGTCAAAAAACATTTTCTTACTGTGTGTATTTATTTTCACCTTATTTGTTCAGTGACTCCCAAACGATTTGTTCTGTGATTCATTTTACCAAACACCTCCTGCGATTGGTCGATTTGATTTAAAGCAGAGTTTGCAAGCTTTTAACGCTCCAAAAGCAGCACCTAGTGGCCAAGAATGAATTAGCATTTTCATTCAGACCAGCACAAGGTCTGTGCTCGCAACAAGTAGGCAGGCAATGCCAATGCTAATGTTTCATGTTGACATCAATATAAACGGCTTGGGACTCATTTAAAAAAAAAAAAAAAATGATTCAGAGTCGACTCTTTCTGGTGTGAGACAATAACTTTATACACGGTGCCCTTTCAGTTTTCATTCACTTAGAGCTGTGTCACACATCTCTCTAAACAACATGCACTGAAACTAAGTGAACTATGCTTTACAAATGAAAACAGTTTAGTTCTAGCTCATCTCTTATCATCTGCAGTAGGCCGAGCTCCCGTGGTCCAGTTTGGCAGCCATGTGAGCTCGTTTATTACACCTCCAACCATTTATCCACCTCAGATAGCATGCCATCACAATGTCAAACTGCTATAAAACAGCTTCATTAGGTTTTGTGCTTGAGTGGTTTCATAGTTCAAAATTATTTATGGCATGTAATCTGTATCCTTTAGTCTGAACGAAGTGATGCTGTAAGAAACATCCGTCAAAGATGAGAAGAAACCAAAGAAGGTTGCATAAGTGTACTAAATGGTTTTCATAATTGGTTATATTTTGAGGCTTTTAATTGTGCTATATTACAGAGAAAGCATATTTATAGTGTACTAATGAGATTATGGAAATATTCACAACAGCTTATGATGTGAATTTAAATATTGCAAAAATGTACAACTTTACAGATAGGTGAAATAAAATAGAAATATTTACATTGTAACAATGAGGCAACTTAAATCTTTACAGTGTTACAGCAAGGTAATGCAAATATTTAAAGTGTTACAGTACTTCAGGGCTTTTCATTCCTCTCTGTTTTGGATAGAAACTGTCTACCAGCCGATGACGGGGCTCAAAGCCAAAACTACTCACTGGATACTGTAGACACAAATAGAGTTGAAACTGGATCAATGGCATCGTTCACCCGTCCCTTATTAACATTCCCTGACATTTCACTCGGTCTGTCACTTTATTGCATATGTCTGGATATCTGTGTGTGTCTTTATCATTCCGCAAATGCAGTCTTTCATGCATAGAGATCTTTTAAAGCTGGTTTGTGTGTAATTTTAATCATCTGACAAGAGTCATGCATCATTAAAGACGTGAGATCAGCGGATAACTGACTCTTTTGCTCTTTCGCTGGCCTTTTCTCCCGTTACTTGATTCATCTCTTTATCCTACTTTGCTTTGCATCATCTTTTGCAGCTTATCTGAAGGTCATTAAAATTAGGTCTCTCTCTCTCTTTCTCTCTTTGATATAAAACACTAATGAGTTGTTTCAGAGAGTAAAGGAATAAATGCACAATTAGACTGCGGGGAACTAGAAAACTAAGTGGACAGTAGACTACTAGCCTGACAGTGTGTGTGTGTGATGGCGGTAATGCTTGGGAGCTCATTAAGTTGTGGTGATAAGGGGTGTTCAGATTCAGTCATGAGGGAGTTCAAGGGGAAAAAAAGAGGAAGAAAAAGAGTGAAGCGAATAAAAAGAGGCCAAAATGCAGATAAGGGCAGAGGACCTCGTTTCCAATCCTTCAAATATCCCTCAGTAATGAAACGCATGCAAATGTGGAATAAAACAGCAGGGAGTTTTTCATCTCTCTGGGGGGTTTTCTAGAACCGGTGGGAACAATTTACAATGTATGCTTGGTCAGTTCAAACTATTTTGTCCTGAGGATTTTCGTTGTTATCTGAAATGTCTTTCTTTGCCCTCTTGGTTTATCTTTATCTAAATACATGATAACGCAAATTGTAAACACAAACATCACAAAAAAATCAAATATAATTGCATAAAGACTAGCCTATACAGTTATCTGCTTTAATAATATTTTCCCCAACACATTCTTCCGGTAAAAATATACAACGATTATTCAGCATAAATTAACTGAAATTGCATTGCTGACGCAGATGGTGTTCAATAATAAAAAAAATCTGAAACAAATGATTTAATTTATGTTTAACTGTAAGCGCTGCATAGCGATACAGAGAATACAATATTTTTAAAAATAAATATATAGGAGATTCATAATATTTTAAAATTCTTATTATTAAATACTACATTTTAATATATTTTCTGTTAAAAACATACTGTACGAAAAGAAAGTATGATGATAATGATTATTTTGAGCATAAATTCATGTACGTGAAATGCATTACAGTAATTGAATTTTAAAAAATGGCATTATGATTATGAAGGTTCTATGGGAAAATCAATTCAATTAAAATAAAAACTTTTAGGTTTTATTTTTTTTTTTAGGTTTAACAGTAAATACTGCATAAATACATATATATATACAGTATATATTACAAATATAGAAACATATTTTCAAATGAAATAAAAATAAATAAAAGATACATTTTAATGCTTAGTGTTAAATACATTGATTTAAATTTATTAAAATGTATTCAATATTTTTATATGAATATTATAGATATAAGATATTATATATATA
>JAUMHG010000076.1:15244774-15265301 GCA_032359395.1 Enteromius anoplus
AAATAAATCCACCCTCCGGGGGTTTGTGTTCACTACTTCTCCGTGTTTTGTCCTGTTCTCTAGCGCCACAGATCACAGGAGAAAGTCAGATACAGCCTGAGAAATATGGGATTATTTAATTCCTTTTTAAACTTGGTGTTTCAAAAATGTAAAACAAATACAATCATAAGAGTTTTTTATGTTTAGAAATTAAGAAATGAATCCTTTTGTTAAGCGAGGATACATTAAAGGGTTAGTTCACCCCAAAATGAAAATTCAGTCATTAATTACTCACTCTGATGTCATTCCAAACCTGTAGGGCCTTCGTTCATCTTCAGAACACAAATGAAGATATTTTTCATGATATCAAAGAGCCATCTGACCCTCCATAGATAGCAACACAACTGAAATGATCCCAGATCCAGAAGCGCAGTAAAAACATCAGTTAAACAGTCCACGTGACTTCAGTGGCTCAACTTCAGTTTTGCGACACTACCAGAATACTTTTTTTATGCGCAAAGAAAACAAAAAAAAACATCAATTACTCTACGATTCTTCTCCCCGGAGTTACGTCTTTTGCCATATTGGAGAGTATCACAATGCATACGCATTACGTATTTAACATAATCTGTGGCTGTTCACATTCAAAGGAAACCGCACATACTTTATGTGTTGTGATACTCTCTAACTGGAGTTGATCCACTGATGTCACATGGACTGTTTTGCTGTTGTTTTTACTAAGTTTCTGGATCTGGGATCATTTTAGATGCATTGCTGTCTATCAACACAGTCTCACTCCACCTCGTCACATTTTGACGCTTGGTCAAAACCATTTGGTGTCGCTTCTTGAAGCTCAAGGTACCCCTTTTTAGTCACTATTTGGTTGTGAAGGGTCCTCCATTGTTTTAAATAGGAATATATATTTTTTTATTTTATGGTCATAATTAAAAGATATATTGGGTAAAAACAATGGCATCATTGTATATATGTAGGGGTCGGATTTTTCCATGTAAACAGTCAAACTGTTTTATTTAAATTATATTATTTATAAGCACGTAACCCAACCCCTGCCCCTAAACCGACCATTTGTCAATAAAACACCAGATACAACTACCGTCATAATTTATTTGAATAGTATAAATATTCCAAGTCTTTTGAAGCAAAATGATTGATTTGTGAGAGGAATAGACGCGGTCACTGTCTCCGTCTTCTGTATACTTCCTCTGAACGATTTCCCGCTGCCGCTACAAGAATCCTTACGTCAAAGTTGGTTGAGAAATGCAATTGGTTCTTGTGTCTCTTGTGATCGTTTGCGTCATGCGATGGGACTGACAGTATGTTTTCTGAATGAGATGTGAGCGTTAATGGAGCTGGATCATTTTCAGTGATTCTGTTTTTCTCTCTTCTTCGCATAAAGACTTTGAATGGCTTCAGAAGACTTGCAATGTGACCCTTCATGTTGAAAAGTGACTAAAAAGGGGTACCTTGAGCTTCAAAAAGCGACGCAAAAGGGTATCGACCAAGCGTCTATGGAGGGTCAGATTGCTCTCAGATTTCATTAAAAATATCTTAATTTGTGTTCTGAAGATGAAGGTCTTACATGTTTGGAATGAAATGAGGGTGAGTTACTAATGACAGAATTTTCATTTTGGGGTGAACAAACCCTTTAAATTGATCAAAAGTGACACTGAAATCACTTATAATGTTCAAAACATTACAAATATATGCAATACTTTTGAGCTTTCTGTTCATCAAAGAATCCTGAAAATTGGTTTCCACAACAAGATGAAGCAGCACAACTGTTTTCAACATTGATAATACTACAAAATATTTCTTGAGCAGCATATTAGAATGATTTCTGAAGGATCATGTGACACTGAAGAGTGGAGTAATGATGCTGAAAATTCAGCTTTGATCACAGCAATAAATTGCACTTTACAATGTACTCATATCAACAAAAGCAGGTTAAGAGCATAAACTGTCAAATTATACAGGCAGTCAGATGTTCTTGCTTCCATTGAAGCTCTTCAGATCATCTCAAATCATGGAGAAAATGTAGTGAATTTCACAACAGACATGCTGAATACTAAAACAGTCATGTTAGTGTTTAATTCAACCTTAAACTGCCATGCTTCCTGAATCCCACTGCATATATATCTCAAGTAAACACACACAAGCACATTTAGCATTTTTCCCTAAAGTGGGTTACCCCAGATATTCAGGCTGTTTTTAGATTCCCCAACCCAACAGTTTGCCCTTCTTCTGAACACATGCTGAAGGTGTGGACGTCACTTTATAGTCAGCACTGACGTTAATGTGCAATCTGTACCTGAAATTGGTGTAAATATGTTTCTGTGCTCCCAGGATATATAAGTTTGTTATTTCATTGTAGAAAAAACATGCAATCATGTATCATACGTCAACGTAATGTCACCAAGCGGGTCCATATTTGGCATTTAATACTGTTAGGTGTTCTGAGCAGCCGTCTGGTGTTCAGTCACTGCAGCTTTTGTAAGTAATACTGTATGTGTGGCGCAATCGATATTTTTTGCTTTCAAGACGTGACAAATCATTGGCTATGACTGTTTCCACTTTATTTTCCACTTCAAAAGAAGTGCATCAGTTTGAAATCGATTTTGTTATAGACTGATACTGAAAAACATTTACTTCAAAGAATACTTCAAACAAAAGTAGCAATTCTGTCACTTTTTAGTCATTCTCATGTCCTTCCAAACCCATATAACTTTCTTTCTTCAGTGGCATATTTAGGTTTGAGCACATTTAAATATGCCGCAGGAGTCTGACATCAGCCGTGGGAAACCAGTGACAAAAATCCAGTGACAAAAATGTGTTTATGTGATTTTTTTGGAGCTGAAAAGGATGGACAGCTCTGTATATACATTAAAGGAAATGAAAAATGTGTTTAAAATAACATGAGGTGGGTGAGTAACTGATGACGGGAAAATAACTTCTGCATGTATATAATATATAATAATATTATTTATTTTTTTATTTTACAAAAATATTTAAAATTAATATTATTATATTTTAAGTTGGTTTCATTAGCTTTTTAAAAACTTAAATTTAATAATTAATAAAATTCTATATATTACAAATATGTTATTTAATATTAACATAATTTATGTGAGCTTTATATTACTTATAAATTGTTTGTTTAATATCAATACATTTTAGTTTGTGTGTGTGTTTATCTCAGCTTTTATTTTAAGTTAAATAATTTTTTTCTAAATATTTATATTTTAAGTTCTCACATCCTCCTTTTATTTTTTTATTAAATTTTATTGGTCATTCACATTTTTATGACCTGTGACGCTGCATTTAATGCATAAAAGGACCTATAGAAATAATTATATTATAATTGTTGTTATTTTATAATCTATGAGGTAGTTTTAGATTTAATGTTCATATTTGTCATTAACATATTTAATGCTACATTTTATGTTAGCCTTTTCTATTAATAATACAATCTTTTTAAATATAAAATAGACTTTTTATTTTATGTGAATGAACATATTCTAGGTTAGCTTTTTATAAAAGTATATTTCAGCCTTTTCTATTTAATTAATAATTTTGAATACTGAAATTACATCTTTAAAATGTATTATTTATGATTAATAATTATAATTAGTATTTATAATTTGTAAAAAGGAAAAAAAATTCTCTTTAATATTATAAATTATATATTAAATATTAAATAATATTTAATACTATACAAGTATAAATATAAAAATATAAATTTTGTATTTAAGTTTAGCTTTTTATAATCTTTACATTCTGTAAGATCATTTGAGATTTCAACATATATATTTTTCTAAATAGAATTATAGAGGATGTGAATTTCTCTTTCAGACACTGTGCATTCATATTTGTCTGAACTGAATTTGTGTGCAGGTCTGCAAATTTCCAATGTCATTTCATTTGCTCATCAACACTATTCAGTTTGAAAAGCTTCTGAAATGATAAAGTTGAAAACCAGTAATAGACCCACGCCTGACATAGCCCTATTTCCTCCGCTCTACTTTTTATTTCTCTACCTCTGAAGTAAAATAGAACAGAGTCTTCCCATGAGCCTCCTGGGCCAGACAGGAGATTTATTACCCGAGCTGGTATCTGAATGATGGATAGAGCAGTAAAGCCTGGTTATTTTAGATGGCAGGATGCCCAGAAGTGGAAGAGGAGTGAAGGTAAAGCAGAGAAGGGGTGTTGCAGCTCTCCGGATGTGTCCTGATAAATCTGCACTAGCTGCAGAACATATAATCAACTCATATCGATTTATTAAGAGGCATGCCAAAAAAGTCCCTTTCATGTGTAAATCCCAAAGCATCATAGTGATGAGACTGCAGTCATGTTTGACTCCTAGTTTCCACAGTAACGACAGCCCATGCTGCACCTGACCTACATATGTTGCATATGAACACAAACACCCAAAGACCATCTGCTGAATTCACACCCCATAAATACTGTCACACATGTGTACGAAACAGTCTGACACTCTTACTACTGACTTAAAATAGACACGACGAAAAGCACATTAAATTTAGCTGTCTGCCCAGACAAGTGCCAATTCTGGAACAAAAAGAAACAACTTTTCGGGTTTATTACATTATAAACACGTTGAAAAAGTATCTAGACTCTTTATAACAAAATAATTGCGTCTTTTATAAAAGTTAGCTTTTGTAACTATATCAATTATGTCCTTTTAATAAACTTTTTTATTTAATATGAATATACTCTAGGTTAACTTTTTATAATGTATTTTGGGTTAACGTTTTCTATTCAATACTAAAATATTTGTAAAACTGAAACGTCTAATATATGTCATTTAATATTAATATAATTTTATGACAGATTTATCATAAATAGAAATAGATCTATAATAATTTTTTTTATGTAATGGGAATATATTTTTTAAGCTTGCTTATTAATACAGTACCTTTATTATTACTATATTTTGAGTTAGATTTTTAATTTAATAAAATACTATGAAATTCTTTATATTTCAAATATATAATAATATAATTAAGGTGTTATGTTTGGTTTATATAAACTATAAATGTTTTTTGTTTAATATTAATATATTTCTGTTTAGCTTTACATATTTATGTGTGTGTGTGTGTGTGTGTGTGTGTATGCTACATTTTTATTGATTTTATAAATTTATTTATTTGATTTTTTTTAATATATATTTAATGTTTTCGGTGTTCTTCAATTTTACGTTTTTAAATTTAAATTGAATAATTAAAATTCTATGAAAGTATATTTATTTCAAAAATATTATTTATTATTAATATATCTGGTTATGTTAGCTTTATATAATATATACATAGCTTATATATATATATAATAAATATTTTTGTTTTAGCTTGTGTGTTTAGGATAGCTTTTTATTTATCTTCAAGTTAAATGAAAATGTTTTAATAATTTTGCATTTTCCTAAATTTTTAGATTTTAAACATTCCTAAATTTTAAGTTCTCACATCCTTCTTTTCTGCTAGAGTTGATTTTATGTTTTATTGTAATTCAATAAATGTTTTATTTTCTGAACCTGTATTTTATGCAAAAAAGATCCCACAAGTATTACATCACAAGATCACAGAGGTAAATTACAGACTGGTCATGAACTATATTAAGCGGTCAAATACCAAATATAGTTTATCACTAAATTGACATCTATAATCACTGGTCAAAAAAAGAAAATTTTTCTGCTTTGGTGTTTTCCATGATTAAACATTTTTCTCTATTTAAAAAAGCAGATCTCAACTATTTTGCATGCCTGCGTGTGCAGCTTCAGCTGCGTGGTTTGCAGAGCGTTGCATGTTCATGTATCACTACAGCAGTCTGTTATGTGTCGATGTTCCAAACATCCTGTCTGTCAGAGTGATTCAACATCTCATTCACAAATTAATGAACAGATGCTTGCATACGCACGCAGAGGAATGAGCCAAAAACATCCTGAAGTACCCTCTGCTGATGCCTCAAAGCCTCTCCATTCAACATGACAACACTTTCTTATAATCAGCCTGTCAAACACTCCCCAGGTGATCCGAGCTTACCTGCTGTAACCATATGGAGAAACAGTCCTGAGGATCGAGGGAGGGAGAGAGAGATCTTCCAGTCTAATTCCTCAAACGTGGATCAAGGAATAAGACTCCAGATGCCCCGCCATCAGCTCTCAAGCTGCCATCAGAACCTGTGTTAAAGAGCGAATAAGAGTTAAATGGAGCTCAAACCCATTTTTATATGATCTTTAATCCTGCATGGATGACAGGACAACACAATGATTTAACACAGCCAGATGAACGAGGCGGGAAAAGTGGGCCATCTTTATTCTCTCCTAACCACCGTGTACTTTCTCTAGCTAAATTCTGAAAATATCTCATTCAGGGCTCTAGACTAAGAACTAATCAGTACGCAGCATTAGTTTTCTGTCAGGAATATGCCGCGGCACATCCAAAATACAATACAACCTATTCTGCTGTCTATACTGCTGTCTTAATGTGTGTCTGTTGCTGAACCACAGAAACGAAGTTTCAGAGCCTAGATGATTCCAGAAACTCAAACGAGTCAACACAGAGACTAAAAACAGGTAAAAATGCAAGGGACCACATAGCAACCACACAAAAATCCCTAGTTACCACTCACAACAGCCTGACATCATGCATGTGACTTCTGCATTATTGCAAATTACCTGCAACTAAGAGTAATATTTTAAAGCAAATATTTTTGGCATTATCATCATTTATGCAGAAACACCTCACAATACTGGAGCTGGCTTTCTTTGTCATCCGTGCAAAAAATAAAACAGAATTAATATTAATTAAGTTAATAATATAGATGCTAGCAGTGTTGGGCGGGCCCTCGCCATCAGTGCATCCACTACCCTGATGGCATCAGAAAAACTTCCCTTTAGCAGTTAGGATTATATGGATACACCAATGAAAGGGTTATTTCGTTTTCCTTTTGTTAAAGGGTGTTTTGGAAAAATACAGAAAACAAATGCAAAAAGTTGACGTTGCCACAGCAACAGCATTTACGGTATCAATATTCTATCAAAAGTTTTACATCGGCCGTATTTTTTTATATTATTCTGCTGAAGTCTGAAGCAAATCGAGTAAAAATAGGATGCTGAATTCAAAGCATTCTGAAAACAACACAGTTCCTGCTGCCAGTTGCCAGGCGCTATAACTTTGACTGCTAATAGTCACATCTATGCGATTGGCATCATGCAGCGAACAACCCCATGAAGTTTAATCAAAATCAGACAATGTATGTGGACTTTATTAGACACTTCCTGTTTCATTTCTCGCCACAATTCAACTAACTAACCCTAACCGCTCGAAACATCAAAAAAACGCTTTATTACGCAATTAAGCGTCCCCAATGTCTTGAGATCATGTTCACTCAGTTTGGTGGCAATCCGGTGGAAATCCTCAGAGGAGTATATCAAATTCTAGAGCATGCATTTTTTATACAGCACTATACAGCACTGAATAGTTGACTTCCTGTTGGGCGGAGCACTGACTGTCAGTGCGCATAATTGTTCGGCAATGAGATCTATATGTGTACTGAGTTTCATATGAATACGTGCAGGTATGAGTGAGCTATACAGCAAGTTTTGTTACTGTGTTCCAGGGGGCTACGTAGAGCCTCTGTGCCACACCTGGGTCCCACTCTCTGTGACCTGATGACTGCAGATTCCAACGTGCACGCCGATCTTCAAGAGCTTTAGAGTATTTTAAGGCCCCCAAAAAAACTTTATAAGTTTTAAGTAAAAAAATTATAAGTAAAAAATCCTTAGGAAAGCATTTTTGTTTAGCATTTTATTTTAAGTTTTCTGTTTAATGTAACACATTTTTAACACTGAAATTGCATACATCATGAAAAAAAATATATATAATATTAAATATGAATAGCTTAATAATATACGTACATTTAGCATTCTTCCATTTAAAAGAAAGCTATATTTTTCAATATTAATATATTAGTATCCTAGGATTTTTTTAAATTATCTATATATTAACTTGGTGTTATCATCACTTATACTGAAAACTGAGTTGTAAAAAAAGCAACTGAGAATAACAACAAATTAAAAAAAACTAATTTAGCTGACACTAAAATGCATCTAAAACAAATAAAGACTAGATTTAACGATTTGCTTCTTATAAACAAGCAGCCTTTGACTTCACGAGACATTATTGTGGTTATTGTGATGTTTTTATCAGCTGTTTGGACTCTCATTTTGATGGCAAGCATTCCCTGCAGAGCATCCATTGTTGAGCAAGTGACATAATGCTACATTTCTCCAAATCAGTGTACCACCAAAAACATGTGCTCTGTTTACGTGTGGCTCTGTGTAGGCTGGTTTGGGTGTGATGTGTCTGCCAAAGACAGATTTTGGCACATTCTGTGGAACACGAGGAACCGGCAAGAGTGCCGGAATTATACATAGAACAAGGAAGGGATGCAGATAAAATACTGTTCAGAGAGATGCAGACAGAAGGAGCTGTCTCTCATCAAGCACACCGGATTCATCTCATCAGCTCATTAGCAGACACTCCAATTTTCAGAAAAGTGTGTGTTAGATAAGTAAGACACCAAAACTATGCTGCAGGAGTGTTTAAAATAGCACACTACTAAACTACTAGTTTATACTAGTTACACAAGTACAGTGCAATATAGTACATGAATACCTGATTGCTATATAGCCTACACTGTGCTGGTTACTGCAATGCGGTCGACTTGACCTTTTGTCAAAAAACCCTGCTGTTTTTAATCCCCACTGTGATGAGTGAACCAGAAATAATATCCAGATACGATTTTTACACCCAATTATACATATAAAATAACACAAGTGAGTCATATGGCTGTATGGATGTGTACTGCATATTGTTTCATATATTATTTTAGAAATAACAGGCAGCACAGAATATGTACTGCACAGTATTCACTTAGCAGTATTACATACGTATGCTGTACAGTATTCTACTTAGTGTACTTTGTTGTGTACTACACATGTTGGCAAATTTAGTAGGTAATCTGGGCATTTCATGCATGGATCACTACCTGTGGACAATATAAATGCTATACACAGTACTTCATGTTTAGTATGGTCTGCAACACAAGTCAATGCAAGGTATAACTAATATTTCGAAGACAGCGACCTCTGGTGCTGCACGTGAGAATTTAATGAGTGTAGAATAGATGTCATTAAAGAAAATCTTTCGTTTTTAAATATTCTATCCTAAAACTGCAGAATGAATGTTGGTACAGTTTTGTAAGATAACCAGGAATTTCAGGTGTGCTAGTCTGTATTCATACAGCAGAATGGAGAATTATAATCCTATACAGCACACACAGGTTATAGTTTGAAGTGATACACACTTATTAATGGTTCAGAAAATGCCAGCACTTACCGTGTAACGTCACGTTAGTTAGGCTACTGTATGCAGATAACGCACCTCGTTTTCACGTGACGGTTAAAAACAATGCCACAAAGGAATCCTGAATGATTTAATCAGGTATTTGTATGATGGACAACAACAACGCTGATAATATATCAGGTCCAGACACAGACTGTGAAAATTACCCAAGAACTGTAACGTTAGTCACTTTGACCGTTAACGTTACACATATTCTGAAGTAACGTTAACGATACGAATAAAGAATTTCAAAACGGCGCAAAAAAGCGATATATGTACCTCTTTGTTTTCTTCTTTGGTTTTTCACTGACAACGTTTTGTCCCTATTAATAAATTACATGAGATATACTTTATATTAGCAGGAAAAAATGGTCCGTTGGAATGACGTCACAATAGTTGAACCGTCACAACGGTTGTTTACTTGTTCACGTGTTGTTTAGCCTTTAAAGTATTCTTTTTAATAATGAGTTAAAATATGATCATATATAAAAATGTATATATTTTAGATTAAGAGACTAAACAGGAAGGTCTTCTTATATAGCCTAGCACATTTTTTTTTTTATAAATATTGAAAAGCTGTGGAAACACCCACACAAGCGTTAGCGCGGTAAAGTTAGCTTAAGGTTCGATATTCGCCACACATTAGCTTTAATTCCTTTTATTATTTGTTTCTTGTCTTGTCTTGTCACCGTCATTCTGTTGCACTGCAGAGCTCTGTCACTAAAACAAATTCCTCATATGTGTAAACATACCTGGCAATAAAGCTAATTCTGATTCTGATTAATTGCCACTGCTCTATAGAGTCGACGGTGTTACAAAGATATCTCTGCCGCTATTACTTTGAACATCATGCAGCAACTTAATATTGACATGAAAATGTTATTTCAAAACTGCCTATAGCTAATTTAAGCCAGATAATGCTTTGATGCACTGAATCAGCGTTTGATGAGTAAGGGACCGTCTGAGAGTTGCACAGACTGGGTTAAAAACGTCCCACGTATTTAATTAAAGTGACTTTTACCTTATTAACAGTCAAGCTGTAAAGCTTGGTGAATACAGGCAACATTCTCCCAATACCTTATTTCATATATGTACAGTACACTGTAAGTAGGCTACCTAAACAGCTGTTCATAAAGGCATAAACTGTAGTGCACAGGAATATTCTAATCTAAAACTAACTTCACCTCGCTTATTGTTGTATACTTTTCCTTGCAGAAGTTTTGGGATATTTTCTACCTTAACACATTTACCGTAGTGTGACTTATGAGTCAAATTAGTTTTGGTATTGTGAAACAGGCTATGATGCATCCGCTGTGAAGCAGTAAGTGTTGGGAATATCTACTAGGAGTAACGTACACCCAAAGCACAAAGGCATCTTTCTGGGAAGCAGGATTTATGTCTCCGGGAATGTGCGTGAATTCACCCAGATTCACCGCCCACACGCGCGTGGAAGAGACTGACCGCATCTGATCGGTTACTTCGCGCTGTAAAACTTACTGAAACTTCCCAAAACACTTTCAAACGGGCGTCACGGTAAGCAACGCTTCTCAATTAAACAGCACGACATGCAATGGTTCTTCTCGCTCTTTCTCTTCTTCGTCGTTTTCGCAGCGAGTTGGGGGGTTAACTTCGTACGGTTGCGAAATCGACTCTCTTTGTCAGGGATTTTAGGGTTAAATGCATTGCTTTTTCTGAGTAACGAAAAATGTTAAGACCGCGTGAGGTTAAATGCTCGAGCAGTGCAATTTACACTCGGTCACTTTTCTCTTTATGTTTTGCAGCTCTTTTGCATGTGTTATTTAAACCGGAGTGTGCTTAAAGTTGCTGTATCCATCAGCATGGAGTCCGGATATCTGTAAACAACGCTTTAAATACACGTTGTGGCGTCACGATGAATGTTTGCAATTGTATATGCGCGTGCTGCATGCTGTGCAGTGCACACTGGCTTAAAAACAGTATGCAAATATACACATTTAATATGCATAATTGCTGTCACGTGACCCGAAATAACTTTCATATTTCTAAAATATCTTTATATTTTAAGTTGCGAGATTGTCTATTAACTGTTCAAAAACTGTCTGGATACTGTTGAACGTAGGCATGGTTTTTATTTGTTCCCATTTTTCAGCCCAAATTGCCCTTTACAGAGTTTGTATGTTTAACAATGTTTATTGTAGCTAACTACTTTGATACTAGGCCTATTTCCTGACTCGATTAGTCACTAAACAATATTTACTCTGCAGCAGTGTTGGGCAGTACCTAGTTACATCGCCCTGGTTTAAATAAAAGAGAACTAACAAATCACAGATTCTTGATAGATGCACTTTTTTTTTTGGAATTGGGTTAGTAGTGTTGAGTACTGCCTGCCTGGTTCAAATGTTTGAACACTATTGAAAACATTAGAAATGTAGAAACATTTCAAAATGTTATCACATGTAATCAGTTACATTAATAGAGCAACTGAAATAGTTACACTACTTGTTACATTTTAAATAGGATCAATTGTAATCTGCAACCTATTACTTTGGCAACACTATACTCTGCCGTCATTGTGAAATAAATAGTTTTCTGAAAAGTTCAGCCCGAATGACCAAAAGCTGGATTTGCTGATGAAGGTAGTCTGTGGTGAGCTGATGATGCCTCAGATGACTATTGTTGCGTAAGTGCTTGTGCTTTTTTTGGTGCCACTTAACTGCCATCGAAGAACTGTGCTAAGCCTCTAAGAATATACTACAGCTTATGCCCCAGACGTTTGTCATTTATAAACCTGTGATCTTCACCGTATCTGTAAATACTGTCTGCCAGTGTTCACTGAATCCTTACATTTACAGACTCACAGATCATTCAAGGACACTATTTGCAAACCAGTGTAGTAGTTATTATATTATAGATTCCATTTTATATTATTGTTTTTCTTTTTACGTTTTGTTTAAATGATGTGCTCTTTTGTCATTTTTATTTATTTGTTTAATATTTATCTGCTATTTTGTGGGATTTCCAGACTCGCAGATTTAAGTACACTATCCTAAACCAGTGTTATTTTAATTATTTATATGCCATTATATATAGTTTTACAAATGACTCAATAGCAATAGTTGACACATTATTTACTCTGTGTTGGGGAGCAATAATGGAATTACAAAATAAATGCAATTGTAATCAGTTGCAATTACCAAGCAATAATATATAATTAGTGTGTGTGTAGTAGTAGTAGTAGTTAAATGGAATGGATTTGAGTTGTCAAGGCAAGATTTCTAATTTTCATTTAAGTTCATACTTAAAGCAATAGTTTACCCAAAAACCAACTCATGTAAAGGATGAGTAAATTATGACAGACATTTTGGGGTGAATAGTTTCTTGACGTTGACTAAAGAAGCATACTTCACCGTTACTAAGAAATAATAGTTCACTACCCACATACTTATTCATACAGTAAACTAGTGTCTGCTTCTGACACAGCGCTATCAAATGACTTGTAATACAGTTGCATGCACTGTTTTCCTGGTGCTCGCCTTGGTTTTGAGAGGCATGTTCTTTGTTTTGATTCCCAGGGTCGTGTCAAATGAATGCGGAGAGTGAAATATCTTGGAATTGTTTTGACATGTTCTGATGCCTTCCAGCTCATGGATAGTCCTTGAGATTGCCTGTTTGAGAAGCAATATCCAGATTTTGTGGAAACGAAACGTAATATCTTTTGAAAGTGATTGCATTCCTCTGAAATGAACCTTCTGTTTTGCTTCAACAGGTCCTTTTCCCATCAGGTCTTGTTTATTATGGTGTGCTGAAAGTTGTCAGCCATGCGTGTGGAGCTGAGTTTGGTGTGTGCGGTGTTAATGTGCGCTTTCGAACATACGAGCTCGTGTTTAATAATCAGCGAGGTCAACTGCGACAACCCCAGACTGGACACTCGTGAATTCGTGGAGCTGTACCATGAAGGTACGAATCCCTCTTTTCTGGATGGATACACGCTTGTGTTCTACAACGGCAAAGGAGACTCGGCGTACCGGGTCATCGATCTGACCGGACACCAAACGGATCAGCGGGGATTTTTCGTAGTTGGCTCTTCTGAACTGAATCCTCGTCCAGCCATCATTCTTCCGCCCAACTCTGTTCAGAACGGCCCTGACGCCATCGCCCTCTATGGCCCGAACTGGACACCGGTTGCTGAAGGGGGACCGGTTTCAGGAGTGGGGTTGCTGGACGCCGTTGTATACACCGCAGGTAAATTCAGAGACGGCGCTGATGGCCTAGCGTCTGTTCTGACCCCTGGCTCGATCCCGTATGTGGAGGACGAGTCTGCTCTGGAGGGGGACGAGTCTATTCAGCGCTGCTGGCAGTCAGAAAACTTATGGTCATTCTACACTGGCCCGCCGACCCCTGCGTGGGTCAATCACTGCCCTCCGCCGACCCCTGCAGAGATCTGGATCAATGAAGTCGACCTCGGCGGGTCGGGGCATGTGGAGCTCAGTGTTGGCATGGCAACCGGATTGTTTTCTTTGGTGCTTTATGATGTTACTATGGATCTGATTAGCTCGAGTCTGGAGTTCAGTGCAAAAGAGCCTGGG
This sequence comes from Enteromius anoplus, assembly GCA_032359395.1. Classification (NCBI taxonomy): domain Eukaryota; kingdom Metazoa; phylum Chordata; class Actinopteri; order Cypriniformes; family Cyprinidae; genus Enteromius; species Enteromius anoplus. The sequence goes on from JAUMHG010000076.1 coordinate 15,258,759, forward strand.
ATATTCACCGTATCTGTGAATACTGCGAGATTGTCAGGTACTGATAATGTTTTAAACTTTGTACTGTTATTTGTGTACTAGTATAGTATTTATTCATATTTTGAATTAGCCTTTATTTCTATTTTTATGATATTCGTTTTAAATTTAGTAGTACTGTCAAAAGATTAATCATATTAAACATATACAAACAAAAACTTTTATTACTTTTTTACAAAAAAAAAAAAAAAAAAAAAAATATATATATATATATGACTATTTTCAACACATTTTCTAGGGTTATTTGCATTATTTTTATGACAAATATTCCCCCCTAAATTCTTGTTACTGTAGGCATAAAGGATAAATAAATAAATAAATGATATAATTGTTTGTATATATTATTAAACAGACATTCAGTTAATTGTTTGTACACCAAGTAAACAATATTACAATAAAATTTCTCTCTCTTTCTATACACACACCACGTACAGTGTGTGTGTGTGTGTGTGTGTGTGTGTTTTTATATATACAATTAATTAATAATATTTTATTATTGCGTGCTACAGAGTATTTAGTGTCACAAAAGTGATGCCATGATGCAAAATGTCACGATGGTCTTAAAGTAAATGTATCTTTTGCAAAATATCATTTATTTTACATTTTTGTATGGATGTAGTGATGAAATATGAATATTGCAAAAACGTTTGCCAAACTAAAATAATTTTGCAATATAATATTTGATCTTTTAGGATCTCAAAGTGCAGCATTAGCGTTGTATAAAGGCCCAGTATCGGGCTTCGCTAAGGACGGCCCCCTCAGCCATGAACAGCCAATCGATGCCTTTGTTTACGGTGACTCTGCACACATGCCTAGTGACAACCTCACAGAGACGCTTATACCAGGGAGAAAACCTTTCATACTCACAGAGAGGTGATTAACACCCAATCAGTGCAGAATGAGTTACTGTGGCTTTCGTGTGTTATAGTATGTATGTATGCTGCAGTTTTCAAACAGCAGGTCTTCATGTCAGTCGCTGTGGTGTTGCCGAATGGACAAGAGATCCGGGACTGTTTGTAACAAGACCCCGGAGCCCTGGAAAAACCAATGACTGTGTTTGGTTTCAATCCTGCCCGCTTAACATGAGTATGTCTTGATTTTCAGTTCGTGTTGCAAAACTTACTTTCTCTGTTTAAAGGATAGTTCATCCAAAAACTAATTTTCTCACCCTTAAGATGTTCCAAACCTTTATGAGTTTCTTTTCAGTTGTTTTTTAAAAAACACAAAAAAAAGCTATTTTAAAGGATATTAGTAACCAAACAGTTGACTGTACCCATCGACTTCCATAGTCATTTTTTCCATACTATGGAAATCAATGTCTACCGCCAACTGTTTGGTTCCGCACTTTCTTCAGACTGGTTTATAACAACTTCAGAGTGATTAAATGATGACAGAATATTCATTGTTGGCTGAACTGTCTTTAAGGACATGTTTTTTGGTGTCCTATCGTGTTTTTAATTTCATCTGGCTTGTTGTTTCAGCCTCTTTCACAATGTCAGGCCGGACCCAGCCCCCAATTCATAGTGATGTTGATTTCCTGCTTAACGAGATCAACACTGACTCACCAGGAGGAGCCGAGGACGAGGAGTTCATAGAGTTGTGGCATCCGTCTGGCTTCCGTATGTCGCTGGATTTCATCTGGCTGGTGATGATTAATGGACAGACTGGAATAGTGTACTATGAGCTGGAGCTAAATGGATATTACACGGATGATGACGGATACTTCCTGGTGAGCTGATGCGTATTTGGACACTTGTGGCTCAAATGAGTCATGCGATTGAATTCTGATTAGAAGAATGTGGCAGCTGTAGAAGAAAAGGCAGTTTTGTGTACACTAGCTTTTAGTGGTTTGGGGTTGGAAGGATTTTGAAAGAAGACTTTTGTGCTCACGCAAGTTGTATTTATTTTCCTAAACATTCTGAAAAATTTTGTTAATCTGAATCTGTTCTTCCAGATTGGCAGTTCAAAGGTCAGCCCTGACATTAGAATCCCGTCGAACACGATTCAGAATGGACCGGATGCCATAGTGTTGTATCGCAGCAAGTCTCCGCCCTCTAAAGAGAATCTGAATATTCCCAAAAGTGGTTTGCTGGATGCGGTGGTTTACCGCACTCGTGGGTCTGATAAAAAGGTTTCAGAGCTGACGGATGCGCTGACTCCGGGACAGCTCGCCCTGCTTGAGGACATCAATGCGTTAGCCGCTGATGAGACCCTCAGCCGATGTGGACCTGAGAGAATCAACCTCGATGCTTTCAGGGTAATATCTAGTGATTCTGTTCATGTGAGCTCCGTGTACTCCATGTTCATTTGTACTTGTGCCTTGAGTAGAGTTTAGGCTAATTAAATTAAATTAAATTATTAAATTAAATTAAATTAAATTAAATTAAATTAAATTAAATAATTAAATTAAATTAAATTAAATTAAATAATTAAATTAAATAAAAAATGTATAATAAAAACATTATAATTTTAATTTAGTTTTCATTTAATATATTTATGAATTCACAGTTTTGACCATTAAATTCTTTAATAAAGAATTTTAATTACAATTTAATAAAAAATATAATTTATAATTTTATATCGTATAATATCATTCCATTAACTGAAATCATTTTAATTTGTGGAGTGTAATTATCTAATAATGGAGTTGTAAAAAAATGATATAGAAATCAAAATGTTAAAAATCACAGGTGACAGAAGTTGAGCAAATTGCATTGTGTACAATCCTCCACCCATTGGGTACTGGTTCTAATTCTCACATTTGGGCAAAGGTAGTGTGTCGATGGTAAAATTGACTTACTATGCAGGTCATCCATAATGCAAAAATGGTATGTCGTATGACACTCCAAGTAAGTAGCCCGTCAGAGTTTATTATGCAGTCCTGCTTTTTTAGGATTTTCTATCCATCAAGTGTGTGTCTTATGAATCCTCTGTGTCCACAGGTCACTTCTCCCACACCAAGGAAGCAGAATAACTGTCCTCCCAAACCCAAAATACCTCCGCCTCCGGAGGGTCTCGTCATCAGTGAATGGGGCAAGACCTCGGCGGTAAACCAGTCTCAGGAGAGTTTATTTGTGGAGCTGACTGGCCCACCATCGACTCCACTGAATGGACTTGTTCTGGTGTTTTTTGGGGAAGACACTACAGAACGGAGTGTACCGCTCACTGGCAGCACAGGAAGTGACGGGCTCTACCTGGTCTCCAATGATTCTCGCGCAGGTGCGTGCGTTTGATCTGAAAATGTCTTTGTGAGGCACAGCTGGGTTCTGATGCGTCTCGATATGCAGCCAGAGATCATCTTTGATCACGGAAACTTTGCTTTTATTTATTTATTTAATTGAAGCATAAATTGTCAACCCCAGACAAAACAATTATTATTTACATTACATTTTTCTACAGAGAAAATCAATTGGAACGGTTGTTCTCTAATGCAATCAGTGATTTCAGATGAAATGCAGATAAACTGCTCATTCATCTTTGTGTCTGTACAGATCAGGCTTTGCCAGCGCTGGGTCACTTGGGTGCAGTGCTGTTGTGCTTCGAGTCGTCAGGATCAGGGTTTTGTGGGAGCAACTCGCGTCATTTGGACAGTCTAGTTTTTTCCAGTGACCCAAAGTTACAGAGCTTTCTCCAGCACAACACGACACGCTTCGTATACACACTCAGGTACTCGCACTCATATATATTCAGGCTTGTTGGGGAGCTTTTAAATGTGATTTCAGTGCGTTGTTTTCATGCACATAACTGCGTGTCTGTGTTTAGTGCGACTTCTTTATCTCGATGTGCATCAGACGGGCCTGTTCTCTGGATCGCATCCCAGCCGACTCCACGCCTGCCGAACCGCTGCCCGAGTCCAGCCTTCTCCAGCTCCGCGGATCTGTGCCTGCAGCCGGACGATAACTGGCAGAGCGCATCAGGAAGTAAGTGATTTTTAAAGGGATCGTTGATTAACATTGGCATCTACTCACCCTTATCTCATCCAAAGAGCGGTTTGATACAGTTTTTCCTTGTAGCACAAAATTATTTTGGAAAATCTTTGCACAGCGGAAAATAACACAGTCCTGCATGTTGGAGAAAACATTCTGCTGGGTTGCAAAAAAGACATAATATGACCTCGTTTGATGATGCTGAGTTCCAAAATAATTTTTTTCACAAAATAAGAATAAATATTTTTCAAATGAATTAGTAACTAGAATTGATTTATATTTTATTTAAAGATAAATGTATTTTGAAAACGAGCTCTTCATGCATACAGATATATATCTGTGTGTATGTACAGTATGAAGAGGTTTTTTAAAGGGCCATATGATGCAATTTCAAGTTTTCCTTTCGTCTTTGGAGTGTTCCTGTTAGTGTAAAGATTTGCAAAGATTAATGGGTCACACTTTATAGTAACTGCACGCTATGTATCATCAGTTAAGCATTGGCAAATAGCCAATTCATCCTTTATAAAGCATTGTTCCGATATTAGTAAAGTGTAAGTGATTGATTAATAAAATAAATAAAATAAAAAACGTTTTATGATTTAGACACAAGATAATAGTTGCTCAGTGTGTTTATAAATGCTTTGTTAACACATTTTCCTGCTATAATTCATGATTGAGTCAGGTAGTAGTTGCCAGCCGTCTGTTTTTGTGAGCTCATCTAATGTGAGAACTTTTCATTTACAAGAGACTTAAGGAGCTTTTATAGCTTTTTCCTTTAAAGGCATTTCTAAACGGATTGCTAATTGCCTATTAATGAACAATGCTTTATAAAGGATGAACTGATTATTTACTAATACTTAACTAATGATTCATAGCATCACAGAGTGGGTTTATTTTAAACACAGCCCAAGTGTTTACACAAAGAAATAAGGCGGAGCTATTATTCTTGCTTTAGTGTTGCTGCAGGTGCCATGTTCTGGAGACACTGTTAAGAAGCGTAACATTTCCACCGAACACTTGAGGTATTCGGCCAATCGCAACGCACTGGATAGCTAGCTCGCTTTTTTAGAACGATGAGCTTTTTACAAATTGACCTGTTTTGGGAGACAGGGCTTAGAGGAGAAGCGATAATGTACAGTATGTGAAAAATAATGCACCTTAAACCATATAAAGATGCATTACACCAAATGCATAAAATAATGTTCTTTTTAGCAACATCATACGACCCCTTAAAATACTTACACATGCATGCATATATTTAAGAAAAATATATTAAAATAATATAATATTACATATATTTATATATAATATAAATGATATGAATGTAAACAAATACATGCTGTATGTGTATGTGTGTTTCTTTATATACCCATATTAAATATACACAGTACACACACATATTTTATAAACAAAAACTTATTTTGGATGCAATTAATAATGCAGGAGTAATGCAAAACTTCTTCACTTTACAAATTGTTGTCAAAATTAAAAATGCTATGAAATGCACATAGTTTATGAGAAAATGTGATTGTGCTAAACTCAAAAGAAAGGTACGAAAGCTGTCACTGGGGCGGTGACAGCTTTTGTACCTTTCTTCTGCAAATGTAGAGAACTTAACTGTGCATATAAGTCTCAGATCAGCTTGTGGGAAAGGTTAAAGTAGATTTTTCTCATGCTGGCTAGTCTAGTTTGTGATGCCTTGTAGTGACAGTTTTTGCGTAACAGTTCATCGAGCGCATTTAAAGAAATATGTTTATAGAAAACCTACAAAACATGCAGAAACATGAGGAGCACACCCAGAGATTTAAACCTGCTGGAGTGACAGATAACAGGTAGCGGTTAGATGTTTGTTTTTGGTTGACGTGTATTTCTCTTATATTATCATGCTTTGTACTGGGTGTGAAATGACAGGGTTCCCACAGTCTTGAAAAACTGTGAGACATTTCTATGCTGTCATCAAAATTAATTCAATTCCTTGAAGCTCCCAAAAAAGTCATGAATAAATGACGAAAGTCAATTTACACTTGAGTTTAAAGATACTTGGGTCAGTAAGGTTTAAAAAAAAAAAAATAATAATAATATATATATATATATAGCAAGGATGCATTCAATTTTTTACCAATTACTTTAATAATATTACAAAGATTTCTATTTAAATATATGCTGTTCTTTTGAACTTTCTGCTCCTCTAATAATCCTAAAATGTGCATCAAATAAGTTTTAAGTTTCCACAAACATATGAAACAGCACAACAGTTTCCAACATTTTTCAAAGAAATAAATTATGTTAAAATATATTAAAAAAGAAAACTGAAATTGTAATATTATTTCACAATATTACTGTTTTGATAAGTTTTTTTTACAAAATAAAAGTTTTGATCAAATAAATGCTGCCTAAGAAAGTGTAAACTTAAAAAGAAAATAGAAAATGTAATGTTTTACTGTATTTTTGCAGCCTTGAGCCAAACATTTGTATATTCTGCTGTGCTCCGTTTTTTATCATTTCTGTAACGCAAAGGAGTCGAGGAGTCGTGCGAATTCAGATGCGACATGTTTAATGAGATGATCAACAAGTAACCGGC
>JAUMHG010000076.1:15272117-15292946 GCA_032359395.1 Enteromius anoplus
ACATACAACACTGAAGGTTTGCCGAGCACTGGATTGCTTTCCCCTGATCTGGGCTGGCACATCCAGTGAACTGTGACGATTTCACTGTCTATAAGTAAAAAAAAAAAAGGATTATCTCATCATCACAAAATACTGCAAAAGATATTTAAACAACTGGTCAGATTTGAGTTAATGTGTATCTTTTCATTTCAGAAATATCAAGAAACATTTGATCCCTCGTGATATGAACTCATGATATAAAGTTATTCTTGTTCTCATTTTCTCATCCCTGTCTTTTGCACATAAGCTCACAGTTATGAAGTTATATAACCTGCTTTAAAATGCTCACATATTCAGCCCTTTTCTCTTTTTACTGGACCTTTCTAAATAAAATCAACAGTAGAAGTACTTCATCTCATCTGAAGTGGTTCTCTGTCCCAGGTTGTGCCCAGGAGGAGTTTGCTGTTTTATTAGAGCGCTTGTGTAACTGTGGGATCTCAAGCTTACATGTTAAAGGTAAGACACACATTAAAGGGTTAATTCACACAAAAATGAAAATTAGCCTGTGTTCTACTCATCTTCGAAGCATCCTAGGTGTATGTGAAGCTAATCGGGAGTTATATTAAAAACTCCAAGCTTTTCAATGGGGCGGGTGTGTGCTGTGTACAGTTAAAGTTAAAGTGCATGCATCCTTGATAAAACAAGGCTCCAGGGGGTGAATAAAGGCCTCCTGTAGCAAATCCATGTTTTTTTGAAAGATGAAAAACCATATTTCAAACGTAATAAACACTTTTCTATCACTTCCGCTATTTCTCATACTTGGACGTAGTCCCAGTGGATGCACGCACTTTATTTAACCTCGTCCAGCAAACACCCGTTTAGTCCCATTGCAAGGTTTTATTATAACTCTGATTGGATTCATCTGAAGAAGAAAGTCACATACATTTAGATTGCTTCTAAGGTTGAGTAGAACAGGAACATTTTCAGGTTTGGGTGAACAAAGCTTGAAATGATCTGGTAATGTAATCTGGTTATTTCTTGTCTTTTCCCCCGTGAGGTGTGAATGTGTCCTGTCGGGCGGGCTGGTTGTACGCACAGGGGTCTGTTCTCGCTGTATCTGACCAACAAAGGGAGCAAATCTCTGAGATACTGAGTGACAGCAAGCTCTTATGTTCAGCTGAACAGGAGCGACTGATTCATGGAGGTACAGCACACACACACACACACGTGTTAATATTGCGCTCTTATGGAAAGTCAGTGTGTACTTTGATCTGAAGGAAGTAACAGTGTGTTTGTGTGTGCAGCGGGGTCTTCAGTCGCTCTCCAGGTCGGGCTGGTGCTCGCAGCGCTCCTGCTGTTCGCGCTGGGTGCTGCTCTATTTGTCTTCTTGTACAAAAAAAGGTGAGGACAGATCAGTTTGTGTTTGTGTGTTTTGCATGAAAGGCTGTGTGAGGATGATGTGATGAGGTTAGGGCTGTTGATTTATTTATTAAAGCTTTTTTGTGTTCAATTGTGTTCAGACCGTGTCTTTGGCTTGTCCTGAATCACTACAGCACACCTATAATAAGTGTTTATACTCAGACTGTTTAGACTGGTTTGGGTAGAGTAGCTCGGTACCTGCATAATTCATCATAGACATAAACAGAGAGAAGTAGATCCGGCTACAGTGTCCTTCCGCAAGACGCACGCATTTCTGGTTATTAACCGCTAGGGCAAACATAGTTTAAAATCTTTCACTATTTTATATTTTAGATGCTAAGCAATTCATTGTGTTTAAGCCATTTAATAAGTTGAATTAATATCAAAATATGTTTAAATATTAAATCATGTTTATTTATGCAAATTGATGCACTGATTTGATGTCAGTATACTGCAGATGTTATTCAATTTATTTATTTATTTTTATTTATGTCAAATAATAAATTCACTTAATATAAGTAGGTTACAGTTTTATTTATGCAAATTCAATAATTAATTTAAAATCAGTACACAGTTTTATTCATGCAGTTACTATGAGTACACAGTTTAATTCCGTTTTTTTTTTTATGCCGATTATTATTTGTTAAATATTAAATAATGTTTATTTATGCAATTGATCAATTTGATGTCAGTTCACTATTCCGTTTTTTGAAAAGTTTATATATTTTTTCTGATAAATAATAATTGATTTAAAGCCACAATATGTAAGATTTTTCTAATAAAATATCCAAAAACCACTTGCACAGTGTTATATATTTCATCTCCCAGTGTTCAACGATCCGTCATTGCGTCATCGAACTTCGGCTCTGTTATTGTTTTGAAAATGCGTTCTCTAGTGGCGAAAACGTACATATTTTGCCTTTAATATACAGTTTAATTTCTGAAAACTAATGAACTGAATTCAAATCAGTTCAGTTTTATTTATGCCAGGTAATATCAGCATAAAAGTAGTTAAAAGTAATTAAACCTCTTTTAATTTTTAAATATTATTTTTTTAACCATGCCAATTCATAAGTTTTTTTTTACTTTTTCTATGTTATTTTCTCAATTTTATTCATGCTAGTCAATGCATTGAATAATATCAGTATACAGTTTACAGCTTAACTTATTTTAAATACACTTCGTTCATGCAAATTAATTAGTTGCATTAATACAGTTCATCTGATAAACATTTTAAATGTGTCGCAGTACCATGGTAAATGTACTTCGGTATATACCAAATTACCGTCTCATATGATGTGTTATTCGCTTATTTCTTAGAGGAATAATGTAAAGGGCATTTAAAGTCTTTGTTGTGGGATCAGCCTTTTTGTAGGATGAATGTGTCCTTGTGCATTGTTTAGCGTTTGAAAAACCTATATTATGCTAAAACATTCATTGCATGATCTTTTGGCAGGCGTCCTGCTGACTACCTCTCCATGCAGCTGAGCGAACAGGCCGAGACGCCGCTCGATCTCTAGTGTGTTTGCATGAGTGTGTGTGTGTGTGGATGAATTTATGCAGGAGCATTTGGTTTTTATAACGATGAATGTGTTGGTATTTTAGATGATTGCAGACTCTCGGTTTTATCAGAAAAAGATTTTATGAAGAAGACATCAGGATGTTTGATTTCTAGTCTTTTATCAAATGTCAAAAATCATTCTTTTAATGTATTTTTGTGAATTGGAATTGAATTGTCATTAGTTAAGACTGTAAAAAAAGACCACCATAGTTATTAGAAATCAGCGAACACAAAACAGGATCATTCCACCATAAAGTTTAAATCTTAGCATATTGATACATAGCTTTATCAGCTTTAATTCGCTTTTGACATGTGCTAAAGTCTTTCTTGTGTTTGTTCTTTTATGCATCTGTACAGTATTATCAGTTGTTCTCAGGGTCTTGTGCGCAGTAAAGAGCTTCTGACCACAGATGCATTTCTGTGTAGAACTAGTGTGCCATTACAGTGCAAAAAACATTACTTAAAGTTCACAGTTCGCTCAATTCATTTCTCTGTTGTTAATTGATCTTAACGGCCTGTTGGCGAGATATTAGAGTGTAGAACTGTCGTTCTCAGCTCGGCTTTCTTAAGACGTAGAGCAAAAAATCCCACACAGGAAATAAAGGGTCAAGCAGGCTAGGTGTAATGCTGATGACTATTTTTGTCAGAGTAGAAGTGTAGAATACAAATGTGTTCATTTTGCAAAACTAAATTGCATTCTCTCTGGTTCCCTATTGGATTTTGAATTAAACTGATTATGTCTTTGATTACCAGTCTTATGTAAGTTTGGAAAAGGACACTTTCTAAAATAATACAACCACAATAAATGTTCCTATTTGTTAATATTGAATATTTGAGTGTTTATTTAATTTTATATTATTTATTTATAACACATACATTACAATTCAATAATTTGGGGGGGGGGTATGTTCATTTTTATGGTCTTTTCCTCACCAAGGATGCATTTTTATACAAAAATACAGTAAAAAAAAATTTTTTATGATTTAAAATGTGTTTTCTATTCGAATACATTTTAAAATATAAATTTTTTTGATGCAAAGTTACATTTTCAGCACCTTTATGCCAGTCTCCAGTCACATGATCATTCAAAAATCACTCTAACATGTTATTAATAGTTTAATAAACAGTTGTGCTCCTTCATATTTTTTTGGAAATTATTTTTTAACAGCATTTATATGAAAAAAAACAACCTGTCTTTACTGTTACTTTTGTTTAATTTAATGCATCCTTGACCCCAGACTGGCCCCAATATACTTATTTATTAAGTGTTTTCGTCTCATTTGTCTCAGTCTCTCTTTTGTCTTCCTGTTCTTTAATCAGCACTTCCTGTCCTGTCTGTATCAGATATTCTTAAGACAAAGTCGCACATATATCGACCTGCATTGACTTTTACTTTTTCTGTACTGCATATGCATGTTTGCACCCATGCATGGCCTTAGGCCGTGTGTTACACAGCTGTAGTCGTGTGAAAATATGTGTTTTTGGTGTTGTGGGTATTTTTTTTTAATAGTCTAGTGCTTATGTAAAGCGAGTGCTTGGAAGCGTGTGCATGTATGTGTGTGGTTTTGTGCGCACAATGACAGCATGTCAGACGATGCTACACGTCAAAAGTGCATCTGTGGCCTGCTGCACAGGAAGAGAAGGAGGTGCAACAGGAAGGAAAGAAGAGAGGGAAAGAAACAGACAGACGGTGCGTGACAGAGACACTCAAACAGAGAAAGTGTCGAATGGAGGATGAAGATGAGCTTCGTGAGAAGTAGGCTAGAGACGAGCGGAGGTTAGCAGACGCCAGCGAGGCTTGACACCTGATGGTCCTGCGCTTGAGTTGATGTGTTTGGAGCCTCCAGATCTGAAGACCAACAAGAGCCACGCCACTCAAACCGTGAGTATTTGCTTCCATCATCAAGACGGTTAGCTTTATTTTATTTTATACATCAGCATATATAAGATGTTTGTCCTTAAACATGAGTTAATTGCTGGTGAAAAAAAAAGTGTAAATGTTAAATACAGTTGCATTAATATTGCTGTTGTAAAAGCATTATTCAGTTAGTGCAAGAGAATGTTTTTATATACATCTATCTTGGCGTTCTGTGTGTGGTAATTTAACGTTTTTACTGTATCAGTCGCGATTAATCGTATACATTTTTGTTAACTCAATTCATGTATGTGTATTGTGTATATTTATTTTGTTACTAGAGTATTTAGGATGGTTGCTAGGGTATTCTGAGTGGTTACTAGGATAAAGGATGGTTGCTAGGGTATTCTGAGTGGTTACTAGGATAAAGGATGGATGCTGGAGCATTCTGAGTGGTTACTAGGGTGTTCTGGCTGTCTAGACTCGAAAGTAAATAATGTTTTAAAAGAGGCTCTGGATATTCGTAAGGATTCGGTCAATCCGTTATGATCCTATTTTATATAGATACAGTGTATGGGAACTGCTTTGAACCTAACCATGGGAAAAAAAAAATTCTTGTTCTATTTGTTTTTGAAAAAACCCACAAAGGAAGTGCTAGTTGCTTGAACACGTTTAGGCCGATTTACACATTTGAGTGTAAGATGACATTGACGCTGCTGTTCTGTGTGACCGGGTCTGGTACTACACTGCATATGCGAACATTTACATCTTCTTAAATTGATTTCGACCGATCAAACGTTTTAGGTCAGTATGATTTATTTAAAAAACCCTTTTGTTCAAAAGTGACAAGAAAGCGTAATGTTTCGAAAGATTTTTATTTCAAATAAAAATGGTTTGTTTTGGAATTATGAAAATATGCACCAAGGCTTCCCCGAAAACATGGAGCAGCACTAAAACCGTTTCATCACTAAAAACAGTAAGGAATGTTTTTTGAGCAGCATATCAGAGTGATTTCTGAGGGATCACATTACACTGATGACTGGAGTAATGATGCCGAAAATTCAACTTTGGACACGGAAATAAATTACATTATGAAATATATTCATATAGAAAACAGTTATATTAAACTGTAATAATATTTTACAATAGGACTTTTTCACGGTTGGTTTTTCAATCCATAAATACAGCCTTGGTGAGACCTTTTTCAAAAACAAAACAGATATTTTATGTGAAAATCTTTCTTATATATATCACACACACACAATTAGATACACTTTTTCAAGCAGCTATATTTGATTATATTGGAGGTTTGGATGAAAATATTTCAAACCTGCTCGACTTCCAGTAGTTTTTATGTGTGTGTGTTTATTAATGTGTGTTTAAAGCAGGGATTCCCAAACCTTTTTTGTCAACCTTTAAAATCAATATAATATTTATTAATTAATATTTCCATAATTTTACAAAACATTTGTATGTTAGTTAATGGCCACACAGACATGCAGGTAAGCAAGGAGTATTTTTAGTGTTCAATGGTTTAAACTGCTTTTGTTTGACCTTTTTATGATTAAATTGATTATTAGTTTTTCATCAACTCACTGTTCGCTCTCTATCAATTCATTCATGTAATATTTAATGCTTTTATGATAGTGACATGAAAACATGCAATATATTTTCTTTCTCTTTGCTTTTTGGTATTGACATTTTACGTTTAAAACAAGTGTGATAAAGTAATCTAAAAAAAGTAGTCAGATTACGTTACCTAAAATGTGCAACTTGCATTACTAACTACAGTTTTCATCATGTCATCTGTAATCAGTAATGGATTACAATAAGTAAGTAGCCTAATCTACCCAGCTTTGTCTGTCATACGTGTTCGAGTGGAAGTGTTTACCTCTCCTTGGCTTTTTAATATCCTAAAAGGCATGCAGAACAAGGCTTACTGTGGCATATAGTCATTGTTGTCTTTTTGCTACAAGCTTGGAAACTGTACCTCGCATCTGTTTGGGAAGGCTGTAACCATGGTGATGGGGTGTTTGTTGAAGCTTGTGGTTAATGAGGTTCAGTCTTGGTTTCCAGAGAACTGACATGTGGTCCTCTGGATCTTCCTCTACATGTTTTAATCAAGACGTTTTAAGAACATTTAACATTTTTATTTTAATCTGAGCAGCATTTAAGAAAGCATGTCCGTTCCATAAATGACAAAATATACACCTGGAAGTAAATGAGCGTCGCTTATGTGTGCAAAGCATGATGCCGTGATGGTGACCGTATCCGTTTGATTGATGTGTGTCTGTCTGTGTTTCACAGGGAAATGGATGCCACTGAATGACACTGAGGGTCTGACATACACACACACACAGCTGGACACGCTTTTCTAGCGCTCTGGGATGGATAGACATTCCCAAATCCCATGGCAGGAGTACTGCTACCTGGATCTGATGTCCAATGCTCAAAAACAAGAGAATAGCAAAAGGATGGAAGGTAGAGATAAGAAGATATAGGCCACAAACACATCACATTGGATGCATTTTTAACTGTTGACATTTTGTATTTAATATGTAGATTCCCATACTTTGGCACTAGTTTTACTAAAATAGTAATAGATTAAAAATATTCGTTTTTATTTTTATTTTACATCCATCATAGCACACTTACATCTTACATAAACTTTGTATATTTTTGTATCTAAAATTATTTAATATTCGTATTATAAATTGGTAGTATAAATTTATAATCAATGTTAAATAATTATGATCAATATTATAGATAAGATAAATATTAGAAATATATATATATCAGTGTGGGGAAAAAAATTTAGTATCTGCAAATCCCTTATTTTTAATGTTTTTAATGTGTTTCTTGCACTAAATGATATTTCTGTGAACTCATGTGTTTGTTCCTCAGATCCTGGGTGGTTACGCAGACACAAGACGTTGTTGCAACGGTTCTTATCCACCTCCATTTTGGTAAATGTGGTGCATCACATGAGAAAGACAGACCAGCTTAGTGCACAGGAGGCGGGGCATATCCAGGATTTGGGGTCGTTGAAAGATAAAGTGGATTTCTTAGTTGAGTTCCTCTCAGTCACCGATTCTCATGGCACCGCCCTTCAGACTTATCTTCAAAGTTCACATATGACCGAGTACAACCTTATAACTGTACATGGTTAGTAAGTGTGATTCATTTATTTGTTTATTCTTTTAAAATGTTTATATTTCCTCACATCTGTCTCGTTCTCTCCGCAGACTCTGTGGTTCGACCGTATAAAGACGCTCTAATTCAGCGATTCAAAGATGAAAATTCATCGGCGAAAGTCGGCGGCAACTCAAATTCCAATTTACTCCTCATAGAGTGCGTATCTGACCTTCAACAGCGAGAACACGACCTCGTACAGGTGTCAGTCAACAGAGGGGCGGGGCCTCTTCACGGTCGGCCGCTGGGATTGGACAAGCTGATCGCTCCTTTGACGAGAGTTAGCTCCGCCCCACGCGTGACACTGACGGTGGGCGTAGCCGGCAGCGGGAAGAGCCGAATGGTCCACCGCTTCATCCAGCTATGGAGCACTGGTCAGATCTATCCAGAGCTGAGTCTCGCAATCCCCATTGCATGCTGGGAATTGAGCAGCTTCGATCGGCTATCAGTCGAGCGCTTGCTGCGACTGTTCGTTCCGTATGATAACATGGACGTGATTTTATTTAACGAATCCTGCAAAGTGTTGCTCATTTTGGACGGATTGGAAGAATTTCGCCAGTCACTGGATTTTGCAGATGCCCCGGCCACTAGCGACCCTCGTCGGGAAATTCCCGTGTCGGATCTCATCACGAATATTGTACGAGGTAACCTGTTGCCAGGGGCAACGCTCTGGCTTTTGTCAAGGCCTGGCACTGGGGCGAAAGTCCCAGCAGGATTGGTTGACCGTGTGACGGAAGCCCCGCCTCTTTCCCGAACACAAATAAAGGATTATATTAATCACTGTATTACGAACACACTAGATGCATATTCGATATCACAAGACAGTTCAACCTCTCAAACTAACATGCCTGAGGATATCTCCTCCCAAATGTGGACTTACCTAAACACCCAGAAAGCATTGCTCATTTTGTCTTCCGTGCCTGCGGTTTGCCACATCATCATAACTACGTTATCGCGCCTTCTAAAGTTGGACTCAGATGCCACACCCCTTCCTCGAACATTAACAGAAGTCTACACCCACTACTGTTGGCCACACCTCTCTGGATCAGACAAGCCCAGTGGAGCCATCAGGAAGCCGCTGAGCAGTCTGGGTCGTCTTGCTTTTTATAGCCTCTTACGGCGACGGTATACGTTCAGCGAGACAGAATTGCGAACTTACGGTGTCGACGTACCACCTCAGGGTGGGACGCTCAGCTGCCGCATCCTCCAGCGCAGGCAAAGCTGGTCGTCCGATAGCGTGGCGTGGCAGTTCAAGCACAAGTCCGTGCAGGAGTTCATGGGGGCGCTCTTTTACTACGTCTCGTCAAGGCGTGGGATGTTTGATCTGTTTTCTGAAAGCAGCGTTTCCTGGCCCCGCATTGGTTTCCATAGCCACTACCGTGCTGCGCTGCAGAAAACCAACCAATCGGATGCTGCGCCACAAGGCAACCTCGACCTCTTTATGCGCTTCCTGTCAGGGCTGCTGTCTACAGCCACTGCTGCTTTGCTAGGGAGTTCACTGGGCGTTGGGCTCGAGGAGCAGGTGACCCAGCGAACAACAGCAACAACTTTGCTTCAAAGCGCAGTAACCTCGACAGGAGGCGATGCTGTTAGTATGCGCAGCGTCACGATGGTAACCTGTCTGGCGGAGCTGCAGCAGGCGGAGTGGCTACGATCTGTAGAGGATGACCTCATTACCTGCAGTCTGCGGGGGAAGCTGAAGGGTGGAGTTTGTGCTGTTCTCGCCTACTTGTTGCAAGTTTCAGAAGCATGTACTGATGAGACGCAACTGTCCAACTGCCTAGACTCCGCCTCCTTGAAGAGGCTCCTCCCACAGTTGCTGTACTGCAGTAAGCTGAGGTAAAATATTTATGTTTATACTAAAAAGACCAAACTCTAATCTATAGCATGAAGTTAGGCCACGTTTACACTGGTGCATTTTCATTTTGAAATACATACGTTTTGCTACAGTTAGGTCTATCGCTTACTCGACTTTTGAAAATGCAGCAGACCCAGTTTTAGTTGGAAAACTTGCTGCATTTTAGTGTAAACAAAGCAAAACGGAGACATTTGAAAACGCTGCCGTGGCTTGCCACATTTGCTCTGCGTATACTTAATGACCGTGTAAACAATAATGTAAGTATGTGTGTGTGTGTGTGTGATCGCTGGGGTATATTTGTAGCAATAGCCAAAAATACATTGTATGGGGCAAGATTAATGACTTTTCCTTTTAGGATATTATGAAAAGATCATGTTTCATGAAGAAAGTTTGCAAATTTGTTACCATAAATATATTCAAATTTAATTTTTGATTAGTAATATGCATTGCTAAGAATCTCATTTGGTTAACACCCTCAGATTCCATGTATTCAAATGGTTGTATCGTAGCCAAATATTGTCCCATCATAACAAACCATAAATCAGTGGAAAGCTTATATATTTCAGATTATGCATATATCTCAATTTCAAAAATTTGACAGGTTTTGTGGTCCAGGGTCACATATGTGGTTGTTGTACCTATAGGTGTTGGTAGATTCGCTCCAAGCATTTAAATGCATCTGCATCTAAATAAAAGGGAATCTACCATCTAGCCGGTTGTACCTGCAGGGATGGTCGTGTGACATGCGTTTTAGGTTGTGTAGTGCACATGGGGACTGAAGCGCAGCGGAATCGCCAGTGCAAACGAGGATCATTTTCATTCTAAAATGCTGTTTTAAAACTAAAATGCACCAATGTAAATGGTAACAGATTGAGTTGTATATTGAACAACTCTCAAAGCGTTGTGTGAAAAACCCACCTAGGGTATTTTTCATGTTAAATCTCTTGTGTATCCTGTTAACTCTATATATGTGTGTTGTGCAGAATGGAAAACAATGAGTTTAAGGAAGGCACCATGGAGCTATTGGGAAGTCTCCTGAGTGCCAAAGAGTGCCATATCCAGATGCTCAGGTATTACGCATATATACACTAACGGTCAAAAGTTCTGAACATCCTTGGTGAGCACTTACAGACCCCAACCTTTTGTATGATAGCATGTTTTATTACAGCCTTGTTTAACTCTATTTCTCTCTTTTATTAGTCTGGCTGATAACTCCATAAGCAGCAAGGGCATCAAACCACTCAGTCGGGCTCTACTCGTCAACCGAACCCTCTCAACCCTGGAGTCAGTGACTTTTTTTAATTTTCACTAGCAGTTACAAGGTCATTCAATAATGAAATGCAAACTGTGTCCTGGATGCTTATAATCTGAATCAACAAAACCAAATAAAAATGATTGTTAAAGTGACCTCTCTTGTTTTAGTCTTCGTGGCAATAATATTGGTGCTAAGGGAGCAAAGACGTTGTGCGAGGCCCTAAAAATGAACCAGGTCCTCGTGTCAGTCAAGTAAGTTCTGATAAACCATTAGAGAATTGTTACGGCTGAATTTTTTTATATATTATAATATCTATCATAAATAAAATCTATTTATGTATTGATATTGTTTATTTAAGAAATAAAGTATTTAAATAATATTTATTTCTAGTTTATTAAAAGTGAGTTTGGGCATACATTATATAATTGTTACAGCTTTTTTTTATGTTACAATATTTATAAAATACAGATTTGGTTTATTTATTCATATTATTTTTCAAAATATAATTTTTCCGTAAGACTTTTTTGTAATTTAATCAAATAATTAATGAGGTCCTTCTGTTAGTCAAGTGAATTCTACATAATAAAATTGTTATAGCTGTAAGTATAAAAATATTTATAAATAATAAATAAAATAATTATGTATTTATTTATTAAATAAAATACATTATTTTTGAAAAAACATATTTTGAATTTAAAACATCAATAAATAAATCTTTAATCGATTTTTTTAATCTAATTTGTGCGTGCTTGTGAGCTCATATGAGCATGCTGTATGTGTGTTTTTGTTTGACTGGAAGTGTGTGTGTTGATTCATGCAGTCTGCAGAATAACCACATAGAGGATGAAGGAGCGTGTGCGCTGGCGGAGGTTCTTCAGTCAAACCGAAAGCTCACCACACTCAAGTGAGTCTCTGTTTTAGTGTGTGTTTTTGTGTATGTGCTTCTGTAGAGCATCATAAGGACAAATCTACATACATTGCAGCGTTCAGAAGAACAGTATCGGGCCACAAGGAGTGAAAAAAATCGGAGAAGCACTTAAAAAGAATCAAACTCTACAAGATCTCAAGTAAGAGGCTGAAGCGTCAACTCAAAATCTGATCAGATTAAACTCTCCGCTCAAATGATGAATGTCTGTATGAATGTTATTGCAGTGTCTCCAGCAATCATTTGGGTGATCTGGGAACAGTAGCTCTGGCTCAGGCTCTTATGAGCAACCATGTCCTCCACACGCTCAGGTAAAACACATTAAATGAGCCAGTTCAGTCCAGTCGTTAAATACGAATGAACTTCTCACCTGTCTCTCTCGTGTTTTCAGTCTTCAGAGTAACTCTGTGAGTGACAGAGGCATTAAAGCTCTCTCACACGCTCTTCAGTCAAACCGAGGACTCCGCTGTCTGAAGTATGTCAGCACATATGCCGCAGTATTAAACTAGTTAAACATGTATGTTCTGGCTAAGAAATAATACTGACTGTGTGTATCAGTCTAAGGGAGAACTCAATAGGAGTCGCCGGAG
Organism: Enteromius anoplus; assembly: GCA_032359395.1. Classification (NCBI taxonomy): domain Eukaryota; kingdom Metazoa; phylum Chordata; class Actinopteri; order Cypriniformes; family Cyprinidae; genus Enteromius; species Enteromius anoplus. The sequence continues at coordinate 15,284,752 of JAUMHG010000076.1, forward strand.
CCAAAGACATCGCCAAAGCCTTAAAAGTCAACACTTGTCTTACAGAACTCGAGTAAGTACATGTTTAATGTCAAAATGAACACTGATTTTAGCTAATAAGACTCAAAATAATGTCTGTGTATGTATTTCTTTCACATATCTGTATCAAAAATACTATACATTTTTAAAACATGTATAAAAATTAAACTTATAAATATTGTAAATGATTTTATTTATGTTGATGTTTCTTATAAAAATATAATGAACTATAATAATTAAAATAAATAATATTTAATCATTAAATATTTAATTGCATTTAATACATACATATTATATGTAATTATACATTATATAAATTTTTTATTTAATTTAATTTGGAAGAGATATAAAGAAATTTACGTTTTGTTAATCTATCATATAATCACTTTCTTGGCACAAAACTAAAGCATTTCGTGTCACAAAGTCTCTGTGTGTTATATATAGACAATTTGTTTATCAGTGTTTTTATCTGTGTTTAAGTTTGACTGCTAATCTTCTTCACGATGAGGGAGTGACAGCCATCGCTGAAGCCATGAGGGTCAACAGAGCCATCACCTCCTTACAGTGAGAAAACACACATCATCTCAATAATACACACTCCTGAAACAATCAGAAACATCAGCACAAAACACACACTTGGAAATCAGCCTACAAAAACATTCAGACAAAGAGAACCTTAAAGTGCCCCTATTATGCCATTTTAAAGGTGGCTAATATTGTTTTATGAGTGTTTTAAAACATGTTTATGTGTATGCAAGGTCAAGTCAAGTCACTTGACACAACTAAAGGTCAAAAAACACTTTAGTTTTCTCTAAAAATAGATTTAATTTTACCCTATTTCTAAATGATTCGTAAACGACTCGTGCGAAGCAGTTCGAAGACTCCGTTTCTCTAAACCCCTCCCTCCCGTGATCCCTCACTGTGATTGGTCAGATGGCGCAGTACTATATGATTGGTCTACCGCCACAGCGCTCCACAGACTCAGAGCTTGAACCAAAACTAACGTGGACAGTGCTTTTGTAAGCGAATCGGGCACACCTCTACGTAGTGAACTTAAGCATTGCATAAAGCATAACACTGCAGCCGTCGTTTATCATTACTTAGTCCACATTTACACATAGCCCGGGTATTTAGTGAAATGAATAATTCCTCCCCTCCGTATTCAATAATAACATTGTGCACACAACATCGTTTGCAAAAAACTTGTCATTTATATCATAAATACGCCGTCGAGCGCGATAATAACTATGCCAAACCTATGTGACGTTAAATAGATCGCTCACATGACGTTAAGCATTTTCTGGCACGGAAATTGTACTGTTTGGGGGCGGGGCAAGTTGTTCGTGACGTAGAACGTGGGAGGACATTATGCAAAATATGTTACCCAGTGACGTGGCTCGGTAACAGAGAAAGATTCAAATTGCTGACGACTCGTGTAGGTGAATGTGAGCCCACCCTTTTTTTTTGATAGACAATAACTTTATTATTCGTGCACTGTCAGCGTCACAACTTTGCAGATAGTTTACGTTCACATAAAGCTACATGACACACTGCATGAACGATCATGTTTGAAAAAGCATAATAGGGGCACTTTAAAGATGACTCTTGGTCAGGTAATGAAATAATCGAGGTCAGGATGTGATGTCGTAAGTGTTACGATGTGAGATGTTGCTATCCATCACACTGACTTAATGTGAAGATTGTTGTTTTTAGAAATCCGTTTCACCTGTAAATAACGAAAACATTCCTGTGTGGTGTTTGTGTGTGTGTTTCAGTCTTCAGTGGAACTTCATAAAGGCAGGAGCCGCTAAAGCTTTGGCTCAGTCTCTCACGAGCAATACCTGCATTCAGCTGTTGGAGTAAGAACTTCTGCATCCTCATACATCAAACTCTAGCCGTCCTTTCTTGTGCAAAAGCGCCTATAGAACCTTTTAAGGTTACATGGATGTTAAAGTTTTTCATGGAACACAATAAAATGGAATATTTTTAAGTTCTTGACTGGTGTTAACATCCAGGTTCTTTATAGTGGAGAAATCTTCGAGACACTGAAGGTGAGAGGGTAAAAAAAACAAAAAACTAATAGCTGACACCCGCTGATTGATTACATTGATAATTGCTAATTCATTATGTATTGAAATATGTGCTGAACACTGGATAATGTCAGTTTTAATATTTATGTTGTTTTTGTTTTTTTTGTTTTTTTACACATTAGAGTCAAAAGTTTTACAGACAGGATTTGGGGTATCTAATTTTTGTCCCTCCACAATTCAGAAAATGCTTAGAATGGACAGAAAACTCTATATTTTCACAATTTTGGGAGGAATAAAATGTATATAATCAAGCAAATAATTATAATAACCTTCAGGATATAGACAGGAATAAATATGCCGGTGTGTGTGAGTGTTACTGATGTGGATATTAATGCAGGAGAAAAAAAATAATTTTAGAACATGTATTTGGGGTGTTTTCTTTCCACTAGTATAAAAAAAATTGCCTGTAGTGTCTTCCATTAAGAGCTGTTCGCTGATTCAAGACTTGAGGGATCATAAGTGGTTTATTACTGTGAAACCACCCCTTTGGAACCCTTATTTTCAAGAATGTACAGGTTCTCCATGTTTTGGTTTTTGTGGAAAGCGCTACAACAGAAGGTTTTTTTGTATCTTGAATGATGTCTCTCTGTCAGTCTGCAGGAGAACGCTCTGGGTGATAACGGTGTCATCGCTCTGGCCGGTGCTCTGAAGTCAAACTCTTCTCTCAGTGTGCTCTAGTGAGTCTCTCTTCGGTTTTCTTCATGATGTTTGCTAAAGCTGATGGTGTCTGATCCTGGTGTGTGTGTGTGTGTTGTGATTGTGAAGTCTTCAGGGTGTATCAGCGGGTAAATCAGGGGCCGTTGCTTTAGCGGATGCTCTGGTGGTCAACGAAAGCCTTCATACGCTTGAGTAAGTCTCCTGCTTAGCCAGCCTGCATTTATTAAGGCAGAAATAACTGTACTGTTTTCTATTTGGAAATATTTTAGAAAGTAGTTTATTCTTGTGATGCACAGCTGACTGCAGTCTTCAGTGTCACATGATCCTTCAGAAATCATTCTAATATGCTGATTTGCTGCTCAAGAAACACTTCTGATTATTATCAGTGTTGAAATATGTTAAGCTTCATATTTTTATGGAAATCTTGATGCATCTATTTTGCATGATTTTTTTTTTTTTTTTGCTGAATTAAAAGCTGAAAAGAACAGCATTTATTTAAAATAATAATTCATTTTAAGATTATACCTTTACTGTCACTTTGGATTAATTTAATGCATCTTCTCTAAATTAAATTATTAATTGCTTAAAAAAAAAAAAAAGTAAATTCTCACTGACCCCAAGCCTTTGAACAGAAAAATAATTGTTGCATACAACTAGGGAAAAAACAAATAACTGACACAGTGTATGATTAACTCTCTTTAAAAACTCAATTACTCAATATTTATTTATTTATTTTTTAGTCTGCGTGGAAACTCCATTGGAATGGAAGGAGCGAAGGCATTTTCCAGTGCTCTGAAGAAAAACAGGAGCTTGAGAAGTCTGAAGTATGTCTCCAGAACACATTATTCTCCTACATAATTATATACTCTGATCCAAACATGATTAAGAGATGTTATTAAAGCGAGTTCATCACAAAAAGGATGTGAGCTTTGCGAAAACATGGCTTTTGAGTAATCAATTTTGAATATATTTTAAATTGTAATGTATGCCTGTGATGGATTTTCAGCGTTATTACTCCAGTCCGTAGTGGCACATGATTTTTCTAATTATTCTAATAAACTGAATTGCTACTATTGTTACTAAGAGAATTTCCATGTTCAAAACAGACCAGCAATGTTAAAACGTTGTATTTGTGCGTGTCTGTAGTTTACAGGAGAACTCTTTGGGGATGGATGGAGCGATCTTCATCGCTACTGCACTGAGAGGAAACCATCAGCTCACCTACATCAAGTACGTTTGTCTGTGTGCGCGTGTGTGTTGGTCTATGTGTGAACCGCAGCCAGTGTGTGAGAGGTGTCACGATAGCATGGCACACGTGGTGAATGTTTAGCGCTGGCTGTGGGTGTGATTCTTAACAATGATCATTTGAATTTTGCTGTGACTGCCACATTTTACCTCCGTGTGATTGATCCAGAGGCAGATCCTGTGATGCATGTCGAAGCGTGCCTTGATTTCCTGTTTCTGCTTCAGTCTCCAGGGTAACGGCATCGGGGAGTCCGGGGCAAAGGTCGTCTCAGACGCCATCAAAGCTGGTGCTCCAGATTGTGTGGTGGATATCTAACACGTGCATGATTATTTAGAGCCCAATTCATGTAAATAGTTCCAAAATGTATATTAAAGTTTTGTAATTATAATAAATGTTTATTTTATAAAACAGAACTGACAAAGATGTGACCTTAATAAACACATCATGCAACAATTTAGCTGGAATTTCATTTGGATGAATTCAAGTAACTGAGAATGTTAACGTTCACTACATAGGCGTCTGCACTTGAATACAGATGAGAAGGTTTATTTATATATATATATATATAATAGAAATCACATTTTGTTATTTACAGATATTTATGTTGTTTCTGTGTCATGAAAATTGTGAGTTGTCGAATTCAGGTCGGTGCAACAATTTACATGAGAACTGAAGCCTATTAACATTTTTTGGAAGCAAATGCATGATTTTTTTAAAGGAAGAGTTCACCCAAAATTGAAACTTTGAAAGTTTACCCGGTCATCGAAGATGTAGATGAGTTTGTTTCTACATCGGAACAGGGTTGTAGAGATTTCACTTTCTCAGCAATGGATGCCCTGCAGTGAATGGGTGGCGTCAGAACAGCTGATAAAACATCACAGTAAAACACAAGTGATCCATTACACTCCAGTCCATCAGTTAATATCTTTTGAAGCGTAAAACTACATGTTTGTAGGAAACATTATGGTGTTTTTACTTTAAACCATTGCTTTTGCATAAAAATGAGTTTTGTGGATTATTGTGATGTTTTTAATCAGACTCTCATTCTGACGGCACCAAATTCACTGCAATGCAAGTTACATTTCAGTCTGAGGATGAATATATGATCGAAACATTATAATTTCTGGATGCACTTTTCCTTTAGTGCACATTAAAAATCATTATCGCTCTCCTCAAGGATCTGTGGGGGCAGCGATCGGTTTGATCGGCCAGGTTTGATGGAGGAGCCCTCCAGACTGTCATTGTCCTCATCCAGATCCTCGTTTTCCTCTTCCTCCTCATCTTCGTCCTCCTCGCCATCTTCGTCATCATCGTGTACATCAATCTCACTATCCTCTGACTGCAAAGTAAAGCAGGTTGTGAATTATAGCAGAAGACACAGTCAGCACTCAGTGGAGGGTAACGGAAACTGGGCTCAATCAAATCAGGAATGTTAAAAAATGAATTAGTACAGAACCACCAGGTGTTTGCACTTAGACACACGCACGTCAGTGTTATTGTTAACTAAAGCTAAAGCTATCCAAATAGGAGAAAAAGCTAAATAAAAGAAAATATAACAATTGGATGAAAAATGTAAATTTAAAAAAAAGTTTACATTTTAAAAAGAATAAAATAAACAACAACAACAGCAACAAAAACGAAGGAAAATGGCACGCACAAACAATGAAAAAACACCAATAGCATAATAAGACTAAAATAACACTGACACACACACACACCACCTTTCTTCTCTTTTTCTTCCGGCAGTTGCCGGATTGACGGACTCGTTCCTTTACTTTGTGCTTGAAGAACGAGTGCAGTGGAACAGAAAGAGAGATGGAGTGAAAACGAAGTGAATGAAATGAGAGCTGGCCGAAAATGTATAGTGAGGAAAAGCAAATGAAAGCACAGTGTATGTAGATAAGTTATTCAAGATCAGGGAGGAAACCCATGAAAACTTGAAGAAAGAAAGACTAGGAAACCATGATTGGCTGAATAATATAAACTATGGCAGAACAAATAATAAAAAAAAAATGTGTTAACTAAAACTACTTAAAATGGTTGAAATAGAAATAAATAAATAAATCATCATTGGGTGTGAGCATCCTTTTTTCCAGTTTTGCAGGTAGCTTTCTTAAAATATCTGCACTGGCTGTTGTCAGATTCCTTGTGCAAGCAAACATATCACTGGATTATTACAACAAATGGCAAAATGAATGTTTGGAAATGTAAAGTGATATTTCCTACCGACACAATACAGCAAAAGATAGAAATCATTTTTTAGCAGGTGTTTTAATAATTTTGACCACCACTGTGTGTCTATTATATACATACATACATATATATACGCACACTTAAAAATTCGAATTTCTAAAAATTAAATAGAAATGAAAATATAAAAATAAAAGCCAATTCAAAATAGTATAGAATATATAATAATGAAATATTGTTCTAGTTGGTAATATAGAGAGTGAAAGTGTGTTTTCACCTCTTCACTGTCTCCTCCTCTCATACTGCCAATGAATCGAGCAGCACCTCGACCTGCAGCCCAAACACATCAGAAACACAAATCAACAACACATTTCCATAATGAAGGGATACATGCTGAACTTCTGCCTTCACCTGATATCTGTGCGTGGTGTGGTCTGGGCTGCTGTCCGTCGTCTATATCGCTGTCAGAGCCTTCATCCTCCGGTATGTCCACATCTGAGTCTTCATCTCTCGCTACAGAGGAGGAGAACTTGTGAGATCTTTGACAAACTTGTTCAAATGTGTGTGTTTGAGAGTGTGTGACCAACCTCCACTCCTCATTAGCCTCTTCTCCTCCTCTTTTAATTTGTTTTGTCTCATTTTCATTGCCATCTCTGCTTCCTGGAAGCAAAACGTTTTCATTTGTTGTCTTCTTGAATGAAATGGTTTAAATGAGAATTTGAGATGCATGTGCACTGATTGTACCTCGAAGCGTTCTTGTTCAGCTCGGTGATAGTCATTTAGCTGCTGCTCCAGGAAGCTCAAGTTACGAAATTTCTCCACGTACGTCTGGTACTGTTTCTGCAAGTCCTCCTCAATCTTCTCATATTCATCCATAAACGCTGGACTACATAATCAAACAGCGTTTAAGTGCTCTGTGCATTATTTCAAACTTTTTTCTGCATCTAAAGCCAAAAGTAAAACTAAAGCCATAAAAACAAAAATAAATAAATAAAACATTAACACATATGCAATAATAAAATAAAATTGAAGCACTAAAATAACTAAATAAACTTAATATATTTTTGAAATATATTAAAAAATGTAATAAAAAAAACAATATTAAAATTTTGTTTAAGTTTAGTATTTTAATAGCATTCTCACCGCACACTCTGTAGAGTTTGTAAGCGTTTCTGGTTTCTCTCCAGGTCCTGTTTCTTCTTCTCGATTTTGGCCTCCAGACTGGCCTCGTCTGATGATACGTTGTTGAGCAGGTCTTTCGTCAATTGGATGCTCTCCTGAACACAGACAAGCAAACACATTCAGGTGCCATCAGAGCCCAAAATAACGTACAATCCTCAAAAGACGCTCCTCCACCTCTTCCTGCTCTTTTGCTTGGTAAATAATTCAAGCACGCTGCTCGCTGAATGCACTAAAATTATACTTTTCAAGAACTGACCTGAAACAGAATGTGACTTTAAGTTCTTGTTGGCCTCTAGAGACTTTCATAACAAACCTTCAAGAACATTTATGCAACACTTTTCTCAGGTTATTTCTCAGTACAGGCAGTTCTTTCGGAACTTCTTTTAGTTTTATAATGCGTAAGCAAACCCAGGGGCCCAAGGTATGTTATGAATAAGCTAAAAGACACAAATCATGAGAACTAAACTGAAATCATATTTACAGACCTGGAAATGTCATGAAAATTTTGAGAATCTTACAAAGTCATGGGCATTTTTATTATTAATATACTAATATATTTTTTGATATCTAGTTGTAAAGCTCTAAAATATTTTATAGGATAGAAATTGATTGTGATAATAAAACTAAATAATAATAATTAAAAAAATATATATTTATATATATATATATATATATATTAGTGCTGTCAAAAGATTAATCGCGATTAATCGCATCCAAAATGAAAGTTTTTCTTTACATAATATATGTTTATGCTGCGTTTATTTATTATGTTTATATTGAAACACACACGAACAGTATATATTTTTAGTAAA
>JAUMHG010000076.1:15296877-15311877 GCA_032359395.1 Enteromius anoplus
GAAAAATGCTACAATGTATCATTTGTTGCCTTTGGTCCGGACCAAATGAACCGAACCACAGGTGTGAAAGCACCCTATTGCTTGGTCTATTGCTTTTAAAATACTGTCACAATATCAAATAAATGTTTTTATGGTAATAATGATCAAAACAATAATTTATCATTTATAATTTAATAATTTAATTTACAGTTAGCTTAGCTGACACTGATTTTTGTGTTGTGTGTTAGGTCTCCGCTCTGGCGTTAAACACCAGCTCTACATTGTTGGCATCAGCTCAGACGGGCGCAAACAGTCTGATTCGTCTCTGGAGCTACGCCGGAGGAGTGTGTCAGACCATCATTCCTACACACACACATGCTCTGAATCTGCTCAGGTACGGCAAACACACTTACACGGCAGATCTGTCGCTGCGTGTGCAATGCCGGCTGGCTTTCTCAAGCTGATGTTTTTGCTGTTTCAGTTTCTCTCAGAGCGGAGGAGTGCTGTGTGGCGTAGGGAAAGACAGCCACAACAAAACTGTGAGTGTTTTGCATGTTAGTAACTGTAAAAAATACTATGCATGTTTGTGTTTTATTTTTTGATTTGCTCGTTTAGACGGTGGTCCTTTGGAACACTAGGCGCGTGGCGGAAGGAAGTGTGGTTCCAGTCTTGGCTAAAGCTCATACAGATGTGGACATCCGGGCAATGAAGATAGCGTTCTTTGATGAAACGCGGTATGCATACATAATTATATTATTATGTGTCCTACAAAGTCACTGCCATTCAGAACATATTTCTGATTTAATGTTTTGTTTTGATGCAATTGCATGGACAGTATAATTTAAAACCATTAAAAGGCAGTCAACCTCAGTCATACTGCCAGATTATAAGTCAATATGTGTTTTTGTGTGCAGTATGGTGTCGTGTGGATTAGGTAACATACGTTTGTGGCGTGTACGTGGCGGTTCTCTACGCTCTTGTCCAGTGAATCTGGGACAGTATCACAATTTAGAGTTTACTGACCTCGGTTTCGAGCAGGGACACGCTCAGGACCGTCCAGTGGATGAGCGCACGCTGTGAGTAACGCATGTCATGATGGCAAATTATCAGACACATAAACTCTACTCTGTTCACTTATATTACTGTGGTAAACAGATCTGCTCACATTAATGATGCCATTTGATGTTGATCTCATCCTGAGGTGTTTTGTTATTGGAGCAGGTTCGTCAGCAGTAGGAGTGGTCACGTCCTGGAGATTGATTATGTTGCTGTGGCGATAAAAAACATCAGGAGGCTCCTCCCAGCTCAGGAGACCCACGCCCACCAAAGGGAGAAACAGACCTTTAGCACAGGTGAGAAGCAACAATTGTTATAATAATAATAATTTGATTTGATTCCATTTCCATCCAAATCCAAATCATCAATTATTTTCTGTTTTTCTGCAACAGTATGAATAAAGTAAAATAAAATAAAATCTAAATATTTACGTGCACATTAAATTAAAAATAAAAATGTTATTTGCATGGTGGAATTCATAATTTACATTTTCTTTTAAAATGATTGTTTTATTATTACATGTATCAGCTACTGAACACACCTTAGTCAGTGGAGGACTGCAGCGAAGTATAAATTAATTTTTACATTTAATAAAAAAAAAAAACTAAATTAAGATGTAATTTGCATGCTGAAATAATTATTGATGCACAACATGTTTAAAATATTAGCTTCTAAACAGCACTAACAACAGCAATATTCTGTTTCATTTTTTTTTTCTTTTAAAGATCATTGTAAAAATAATTTAATGAAAATATATAATCTAACAATAAATATATTGTCTTTATCATAGTGCTGTTAAACATTATGATTTTGATTAATTATACCATTAATCGTTTCTAAAATGTATGTTTTATTTTACATAAAATAACAAACAAACAGTATATTTTTTGAAAACATCTACATGTATTTATGTGTATATATTCATATTCATTCATATAAATTGTGTATGTATATATATATATATATTAGGGCTGTCAAAAATAACGCGTTAACAGCGTTAATTATTTTTTTGTCGTTAATTACGTACATTTTTTGAACGCATTTCACGCATGCGCAGTGTGACGAATTATTTGTCAGGAAAGTGGGACAATTACCTCGGAGTAACTGCACTTTGCATCAGTGACACGTGGGTGCTGAAGTCTTTTACGCAGACTATATTAAAAACTGAGGAGCTTCATTTTGCGGAGGCTTGTAAAGAACAGTTCCTGTCTGTTGCATGTAAGTGGGGGCAAAACGACTACCATTGGAACTGATAGTGCACGGGACATGGTTGCCGCAATTCGTCTTACACGCTATAAACACATGACCTGTGTGGCTCACATGCTGCAGAGAAGGGAAACAGTGAGTCTGGTTGACAGCGGCTATTTTGTCTATTTTGTCTTGGATCTCAAAGCATAGCCTATATAATCTAGCATCTGCATGCAAGCCTTCTGTTGCATGGCAAAATGTAGTATTTCTTAAACAAAATGTGAGAAGGGTCGGACATCCTTTTTCCTGACAGGCTCTGCTATTTTTTTTTCTAATACACATTTTGCTCAAAAACTCTGCTCAAGTTTAAGTTGGGTAAACTGTAATATAGACAGTCGCGTAACAAAGTATGCTGGCTATGACATAAATCAAAGCACATGGCACTCAGTGTTCGAAAAATTACAACAGAAATAAGATGCTTGTCTACAGCTTACTGCAGTGCAAGCCACGGTTCAGCTGTGTGCGACAAACGCTGCCAATTGGCGCGCACTCCTTCTGCACCGCATACGCGCTGCTTATGCGTGCTGTGTGAAACCGGTGTAGTGCCGAATTTTGACTCCCTGCCAGATTATGACTCCCCTAGTATTGGTAGGTTAAGTGTTAGTTGTGGGGAAGGGGTTAAGATTAGTATTGATTTCAATGAGGGGAGTCATAATTCGGCACAACACTGGCGTATAGGTAAAAGATTGTTCTCATTGCAAAAACAAATATTATGGTATGTTTCAGCTTGATTTAATAAACAGACATATTATGAAAGTTATGTATCTGTGTCCTGTTATTTATCTTTTGGTATGCATTTCAGAAAAAAAAATGGTTAGGATTCAGGTGTAGTTGCAAATAGTGATTAATCCTGATTCATTTGATTACAAATTTTAATCATTTGACAGCCCTAATATATATGTATATATAAGCGTAAGTATCTTAAAGACATGCATGTGTATATTTTTATATATACATGATGAACATACACAATACACACATAGTTATTTATTATTGACACTATTATAAATGTGTTTTCAGGTGCTGGTATTGCAGTGAACAGCATCAGTGTGTGTGATGAGTTCTGCGTTACTGGTTCAGAGGACGGATTCATGCGTCTGTGGCCTCTTGACTTCTCATCTGTTTTCTTAGAAGCGGGTCGGTACACTCCTGCAAAACACTCTCACAGCTAATTATCTTGCTTGAAACCAACTGCATGATTCACCAAGGTTTTGGTGTGTTTGTAGAGCACGAGGGGCCTGTCAGTTTGGTGTGCGTGTCCTCGGATGGCTCGAGAGTTCTGGGTGCCACAACCACAGGGAATCTTGGGTATCTGGATGTCAGTAGCCGCAGTTACCGTACACTCATGAGGTCACACACAGCGAGTGTTTTGGGCTTTAGTGTGGACGGCGTTAGACGGAGGGTTACCACAGTGTCCAGAGACAGCACTGTACGGGTGTGGGACATGGACACCATGCAACAGGTCAGTTATGGGAACGTTTTCGTGCACACACAACTGGTGGCTGACATGGACTGATGTTACATTACATTTGTCTTGTAGCTCTATGATTTTGTTTCTGATGACGATGAAAGTCCCTGTTTAGTTGCGTTCCATCCCAGCATGCCTCTCTTCGCCTGTGGATCGAGCTCTGGAACTGTCAGAGTGTTTGATATCCAAACATCAAGCCTAATTGCCCAGCACAGGTACTGATCTGAAGGATCATTATACACTGAAGACTAAAGTAATGATGCTAAAAATGATTCAGCTTTGCATCACAGGAATAAATTCTATTTTAAAATATATTTAAATAGAAAGCAGTTATTTTAAATTGTAATAACATTTCAAAGCAATACTGTTTTTACTGCATATTTGATCAAATAAATGCAGAAGAGAAGAAAATGATAGTGTGTATTTAATAACATTGTTATTATTATTTGAACATAAAATACACATACATTATTTATCTTATTGATGTATTGATTATTGTGTGTGTGTTTGCAGGCAGCACTGTGGATCAGTTGAGTGTGTGATCTATTCTCCTGATGGTCAGTGTCTGTTTAGCGCTGGTGCTCTTGGATACTTGGTACTTTATAACTCTTCTCAACATGACCATCATGTGGTTCGTGTTCTGAGTGAGTAAACGGGCGCTCTTACAGCACAATATAACTCCGATATTTGATATCAGTTCCCCTTCACTGCACACTCAGATGAACAAATTCGTACACAAGCTTTTCAGAAGAACTGAAATATTCTAAATAGTAGAGACAGCATTCTGAATTCTAGTTATTTTTTCTAAGGTAATGTGGTTGCATGGAGTGTGAACCGTGGCCCAGATACTCTGGCAGTGAGCTCTGACAGCCGCAGTCTAGCGATAGTCGGTCCGACCGAATACATTGTCACGATCATGGAGGCGCAGTCCCTTAATGAGGTACTTATTTTTTTTTATTTTTTTTTTTACCTGAATCTGGGTCATTTTTTTTCCGTTGTAGTTGATTTTCAGTTCAAGCTAAATTTATTTTGTCAAATTTATTATTGAAAACCAGTGTTGTATTGTATTATTTATTAATATTTTATTTAAAGTAGCTTTATTTCCGTTACTAAACTTTATTTTCATTAGTTGCAGAGGCATCATTTTTATTTTTATTAAGTTTATTTGTAATATTTTTATTTTATTGTGTTCAGCTTTATTCACATTTTTAGATTATGATTTATTTGTAATATATTTTTATAATATATAAATGATTTGTACTAGTTTGTTTCAGTTGTCAAAACAAATAATGACGTACTGCTTGCTCTAAATAGTGTTTATTTGCGTGTGTCAGTTACTCCGGGTTGATGTGAGTATTCTGGATGTTGAGAGCACAACGCTGGACTCGGCCCTGAATGTGTGTTTCTCACCCTCATCACGGTCACACCTGCTCGTCACCACATCCGCCAATAAGATCCTCTGGATTGACACACATACAGGACAACTGCTCAGAGAGGTAAAAGACTGAAGGGCAAACTCTTTCTGAGAGCATTACATTTCAGAATCAATATCCGTGTACTTACAGGTATCTGAGGTGCATAAGCATCATTGTGTGTCTCTGGCGGTCAGTGAAGATGGCCGTTATTTGCTGACGACTGGTCAGAACTCTCTGAAAGTGTGGGACTATGACATGCACCTGGACATTAATTCACAGGTATGTTTGCTTAAAGGCTGGATTTGATGACGTTCAGATGATGAATGAGATCAAGAATGTGTCTGTTTCCCTTCCAGGTGTTCATTGGTCACTCAGAGCCCATCAGGCAGGTGAGGTTCACACCTGATCAGATGGGCGTGGTCACTGTAGGTGACGCCCTTTTCATCTGGGACTTCCTGGCACCCCCACAGGAGCGCTGCAAGTAAGACCTCTGTTATGTTTTCCATGATTGTATTGTTTTGATCTCCTCTCTTGGTAATTGTTAGAAGTAATTAAGACTCTCTCTATTCCTACCAGGTCTCCGGATATAAAAGTCTCCCCTCATAAATCAGGTATTAATTTAGTTTTTTGTTTAAGGAAGCTTGTGAATGCTTAAGTCAGTCTCACTAATCAAACAAAATCAAATGTCCCTGAGTAAAATGTTTCTTGTGGTCAAAATACATACTGTTTGTGTGTGTGTGTGTGTGTGTGTGTGTGTGTGTGTGTGTGTGTGTGTGTGTGTGTGTGTGTATACATAACAAAAATACACAGTCCACACACATATACGTAAACAAAAACTGTTATTTTGAATGCGATTAACCGTGATTACGTTTATTGGGGGTTGGTTTAAAAGTATGACAACTAGTAATTAGTTCCTTTTGTTCAGCTCACAGTTGGGCGGAGCTAAATGGAGCCGAGCTGTCCAATGAGAGTCCTCGAAAAGCATTGTTTCAGCCCTCCTCACCGCCTGTCATGAATTTTCTTTCCAGTGCTCTGAAGGATAGTGAAGGTATGCGTTCATGAGCGTTTGTCTTCATTAATGAGGCACTATGACATCCCAAATGCTTTACTTCTGTAGGTGTCCTATGCGATTCCGCTGCGGAACTACGGCTTAGTCCCGCGACAGGCCACACCCACTCGCCTCCTCCCAAACACGCCTCCTTCCTCAGAGTGACTGAGTGGGTGAAGAAAGAGGACACGCCCACACTCCCAGCTAACCAATCAAGGACGGAGAATTCACAAGACGGTCACACAGCAGTCCATCCAGACTGTTACAAACACTTCACTCCACGCTTTAAGACTCCTGTGTTAGACCAGGTATTAATTATTCATAAATATGTTAATCTCAAAGTGAATTGTGTTTTATGAATATTTAAAACACTTGTATAATGTGTCTTTTTGGACCATTTATTTTTATTTTGTATTTAGACCACGGTAGCTCCACTCACAGGACAGGCGGGGCTGAGTCTCAAGGCTGTGATTGGTTATAATGGTAATGGGCGTAACAATATGGTCTGGAATCCAGACACAGGTAAATACAAACCAAAAATAAACTCTATTATGTCCATTACATAAAATATCCCTCTTGTTAGCTCTTATAAAAACATCTTTGATGCAACTTGGGCAGATCTAATTCAGTGCTGCAACTCTTAATTTACTGCTATTTCGGTTAATTTAAGTGCCTTTTCTACCTATAGCCACTGTTAATTTCCGATCCTGGCATTTGTACACTCCTGTTTCATAGCTACATCTTGTGTGTGTTTGTGTGCAGGTTTATTTGTGTACACATGTGGGTGTGTTGTCGTCGTTGAGGATCTTCACACAGGCTCACAGAAACAGTGGTTCGGCCACACAGAGGAAATCTCAACGCTCGCCGTCACCCATGATGCACAGGTACCACTCACATGCATGATTTAATACATGCTAATACAAGTACTTCATATAAATCATACTATATTCATGTGTTGGAACTTGTTAGTAATGCTTTACTGATGATTTAGTGCCTCCTTTGAATGAAAACTCTGTCTCATTTGCCTTGGCAGACGGTCGCATCTGCGTCAGGGGGCGGAGCTTCTCACAGCAGCCTCATCTGCATATGGAATGCTTCAGATGGTTGCTGTAGAAACCGCCTATCCTTCCACAAGGGGGCGGTGCAGAGCCTGACATTTTCCAGGGATGACATGTACATGCTCTCAGTGGGTCAGTGTTTCAAGCTTTGCTTGGCGGGGATGTCATTAGTAACAAATCAGCAGCATGTGAGGGTTATTAAAGTTAACCAAAAATGAAATGCTGATAAAATATATATAAAAAAGATATTCAGATATAGCCCTAGGAACATTTATTTTTTTATTTAGTCAGAGAAGACCCAGCATTTTAGAGGAGAGGAGCATTTTTAGGTTTGGATTAAAGATTACAAAGACAATTTTTCTTTTTTTTTCTTTTGTGGATCGACTTGTTTGGAATAATTGTTCACCACAAAAATAGCAACGTGAGCTAACAAAATAAATATAGCCTAGTCCATTATGATTTATAAAAAAATAAATAATTAGTGCTATTTTAGAGTTATACTTTTGTTCCTGAGTGCTACTGTTACTGACTTGAGTTTATTTGTAACTGTTATATTGTATTCGTCTGTGCATGCAATTTGTGCAAATAAATAATAATTAATAAAGATCGCACAACAAATAAAACACCTAATATTAAAGTAAAAATTAAAGTTACAATCTAATTTAAAACATTCAATATTCAATTAAATCAGCTAAAATAACACCGTCATATACTTGGATAAAATTAATCCTGGTTACTGTAGTTAAAATAAGAGACATTTTTAATACATTTGTCTTTTTTTCTTAAACCATGTAAAAAAAAAAGAGCAAAATTTTTTCAGTTTAATTATATATAATTATTATTATTTTAAGTATTTTAAATCACCTCAAGTAATGACAAGTATATAAGTACAGTTATAAATTATACAGTTTGTGTCTCTTAAAATGAATAACTTGTAATGGTGCAGTTTATAATGCTCCTAGGTGATTTTGGGGAGCCGGTGGTGGCGCTGTGGAGCACTCGATCGTTTGAGCTGCTCTGTACCGCTCAGATATCCGTCCCGCTGCATGATGCCTCCTTCTGTCCCTTCACTGCTCATGAGCTGACACTCATCGGCAGCAGCACTGTTGTGTTTACTCAAATACAAACACAGGATAACCGCGCTGAACTTCAGGTACTTACAGACGCTGTATGGAAGAAAATCAAGTGTGCATCCAGAAGTACATATGCCAAAATAAGCTGTCCTCCTCCTGCAGGTGCAGAAAGTAAGCCTACCTGATGCGGTGGGTCAGGCGGAAGTGACATCACTGTGCTATAGCACTCGCCGAATCCTGTACACGGGCACGAACAGCGGCCACGTGTGTGTGTGGGACTGTAACACACAGCGTTGCTTTGTGACCTGGGAAGCAGATGGAGGAGAGATCGGTGTGTTTGGGGTTTTTGCTTTTTTGATCACATTTGTGATTTTGGGGCGTAGGGAAGCAGAATCACCAGCTGTTTTTGTATGCATTTGTGTAGGTGTGTTAGTTTGTCGTGAGAGTAAGCTGGTCACAGGCAGTAACACCAAAAGACTGAGACTGTGGTCTACAGCTTCGGTCCAAGATCTCAGTAATGCACACAAGAGCAGCAGAGCACTGGATGACGGGTAAGCATGTCACATTCATTTCTTTCTAGAAAAGTTAAGCTATGTGTGTATCTGTAGTATATTCTTTATATAGTCTCATTTGCTAACTTCCATGTGGAAACCAGTTGTGCTGCTTAATATTTTTGTGGAAACTGATACATTTTTGTTGAGTAGAATGTAGTTTATAGAATATTTGATGCATGATATGGGCACACTGTGAAATATAAAGTTGCAATTATGAGAAGTCACTTTTTTGACGGAGGTGGAAACTGGTTGACATGCTTTCCTTATTTTGTCCGAATCACCTAATTCATTTCCTTATCTGTCATTCTGGGAAGAACAATTAAAAGAGCATGACTTGTTTTGACTCTGGAAGCGCTCAGGTGCAGCTGGAACAAGAGCTGTTGTTGGATGGGACAGTGGTCAGTGCAGCGTTTGATGATGTCATGGACATGGGGATTGTGGGTACTACGGCAGGAACCCTGTGGTACATCAACTGGGCCGACAGCACCAGTATACGGCTGATCAGCGGACATAAGAGCAAGGTAACGTACGCTTAAGCTTACATTAGCAGCTGTGAAATTCATTCGTGGCAAATAATGAAATGGTTCTAAAAGCAACACTGTCTTTGCCCCCCCGAAATGCTGAAGTTTGTGTTCTCGTCGTAGGTGAACGGTGTGGTTTGTAGTCCAGATGAGCAGCATTTCGCCACCTGTGGGCAGGACGGCAGTGTGAGAGTTTGGGCGCTGCAGAGCCACGAGCTGCTGGTGCAGTTTCAGGTGCTGAACCAGGTGAGAATAAACACACAGATGAACACAAGAGGAAGCTCAAGTCGCTGGAGCTTTTTAAGGGAGTGGTTCCCCCAAAAATAAAAATTCTGCCATCGTTTACTCATCCTCGAGTAGTTCCAAATATGTATGAATTTCTTTGTTCTGCTGCTAATGGAATCATGGCTTGTCTATTTCCATTGCGTTGTTTGGTCAACTGTGTCTCTGTGTGTTTGTCTGTGTTGCAGAGCTGTGAGTGTGTGTGTTGGTCTCCTCCGAGGGGTGTGTTTGAGGGTGTGTGTGTTGCGGGTGGTTACAGTGACGGGACGGTGAGGATCTTCAGTCTGGAGTCGGCCGAGATGGAGCTGAAACTACAGCCTCAGCCTGCGTCTGTGTGTGCGCTGCAGTACTCGCACTACGGTTAGTCTGTGTGTTTGTGTTCACTGTATGCATCTGTGTGTGTGTTTGTGTTCACTGTATGCATCCCTGTGTGTGTGTAGGTCATGTGCTATTGTCTGGTGGTCGTGATGGTCTCGTTACTGTCAGCAGTCCCGTCACTGGAGTCACTGTACGCACCATCCCTGACCACAAGGGGGCGCCCATAACTACAGTGCAGTGCACCAGCAAACAGGTTTGTGTTTGTGCTTTGCAAGGCAAAGGACTGGACATTGTGTATGATGTGGAACTGTGTAAGTGTGACCTCTATTCAGATATTTTCTCAACATGGCCCAAAGAAAAAACAATAATTTGATTCAAAGACTTCAAAATAAAGAGGAAATGTGACATTTACTGATGGAAAAAGATTGCATTGTTTGAGATACAAAGCCACAGATACTCAGTTGTCATATTTTACGTTTGACTTAAGTGTCTGAATACTTACAGGGTCATTGTAATGCAATTGAAATAAAACTGAGATCAAAATGTAGCATAGCACTGTTATCATAGAAGCTGTGATTTAATGAAATATATGACCTGAGTGTATCAGAGTGAAGCGTGGCACCGTGTTCTTTTACATGCAAGCAGCTCATTAAGCTTGAACATTTTAACATGAAGAAACTCATTTTACAGTGAAATATTACAACAGCATAATATATTTATTTCGTAATAGTAATTATAATGAGTAACAAATTGTTAAAAATATTGATGAATACATTTTTCTTAAATGCAATTTTTTATTTAATTTTACAATTAATTATTTTTATTGTTTTATTATTAAATAAAATTAAGTAAAAGTTTTTTGTTACTTTTATTATTTATATTTTTATTATTTAATAATAAAAGCAATAATTCATAATAATTTATTTTTGTTATTATTGTAATTTTAATATATGATCACTTTTTTGTTGGCCAAAAATGTCTTTTAGTATAAGGAGTTCGGACTGGAGGGAAATGAGCTCTGGTTGGCTGTAAGCGCAGACAGGCGTGTCAGCATCTGGGCTGCTGATTGGACAAAGGATAAATGCGACCTGCTTGATTGGCTGACGTTTCCAGCGCCCAGCCCACCAGAGGTGATTAATATTCACAAGCATTAAACCAACAAATATAGTCTGAACTCGTTCGTATATTATTTACACTTATGCCTCATCGAGCTGCTCTGATTATTCACGTGTTCATTGCAGTTGAACAGACAAAGAAGTAACTCTTTTGTCTCTTTAATCAGGATGCCCTGGCGTTACCGCCCAGTTTGGCTGCGTTCAGCCCCAGCGAGAGAGGAACAGTGGTTTATACTGGCTACGCTGTGGAAAAAGAGATCGTCTTTTACTGCCTCTACAAAAAACAGGTACTCAGCATCTTTAAACCTGAGTGTGTACCTCTTTTTTTTGTTCTCTCCACACTCTTTTACTGGCTGATTGATGTGATTAATGGTTATGGTTCTGTGTGTAGGTTTTGAGGACGATCTCTCTGGCCGATTGGGCGCAGTGTTTTGGTCTCTGCTCAACCGGAAGACTGATCGCTGTTGGATCGAACCGTTAGTGTGCTGTTTTACTTTAAAACATGAAAGGAATGTGTTTGTGAGTTATATAGTCACACACCGCTGATGCTTTGTGTTTCAGAGCACGTCCTGAAGCTGATTCATTCATCCAGCGGGCGTTTTCAAGATTTCACATCTCACAGCGACTCGGTTCACGTGTGCAGCTTCAGCTGGTCTGGATCTCAGCTCTTCACCGCCGCTCATAATGAGCTCTTACTGTGGACTGTACACGGATTATAATGCTGACACAACACTAATGCTGGGGTTTGAGACCCTCTCATTTTGGTTTGCACTAGTTACTCTGCTGTCAGAGTTAGTGGTTCTGTTTGGCAGAGCAGTTTTGCCATGTTTAGCATGACTCGAGTTTTTTAATCTTTTAATTTGTTTGTAATGTTTTTGACACTTGAAACCAGTTGGTTGTCGGTTTTTATACTTTTACACTGTTTAAATAGATTTTTTTAGTAAGAGAGACCCTGGAATTGTTATGCATTTTGATCCTCAGAAATAAAATTCATAAAAACTGACACACTCAATCTATCTGTCTATTGATATTTTATTTTTGAACATTTTACATATATAGTATATTTTAATGCTTTTAATTTAATTACAATGTATTTTCAAAATGACTAAAAATATGGGCTAATCTATACAATGCAATCATTATGCAATCCACCTTTTTTTTTTATTCAGTAAAAGTCAAAAATATATATTTTTTTATATTTATTTTTATAAATATGTTATTTTAATATTCATTCTGTTAATATGTATAATACATGTACAATGGAAAAATAGACAATAAATTAAGTATTTATTGATAGATAAATAAAGATAAAGGGAATTTTAAAACGAAGGAAATGCACGGTAGAGGGCGCTCCATTCGGGCTCCAACCGGAAGTCTGTAGCGGTGACAGTTTCTTTGGATGGAGTGGGGCTAGTCAGAAACTAGCACGGAGCTTTGAATCGAATTTGAAGTTTTGAATCGTATCCAAACTTGCCGCGAAGAGTTCAATAGAGAGCGGAGTGAAATGAAACGCGATGTCCGGATACTGCTTCTGGGGGAACGTAAGATATCACGTCTTTTTTTTTAAATATCAAGGAAGTTAAACGTGAGAGTTAAATGAAAGTTAGCATGATTAGAGAGCGCTAACCCTCAACCTTGAGCTGCTGCAGAAAAGATCTGAAGGAAACGTGCTGCCCTCCTGAACTATCGATTCATTTAATACATTATCTATACTTTTATGTGTTTTTCCACCGTGCAAAATCAGAACACACGAAAATGAACTTTATTATATAGTTGTTCACACAGACTACAGGCTAATGACAGTCCATTATTATGTATTATTATATATCGGTTAATTAAACACCTGCTTTATTAAGTAGATCTTTGCATGTGATGCGTATTCAGACATGCTTGTTGAAACTCATTCCACACTGTATTTAGTAGGCAGCATTATATTTATTTGCTTTGAGCTGTTTTGACACTTTATTATTTGTTTTGCATGAGAGTAGATTTATTTAATGTATTTATTTGTGTGATTGATTGTACAGCCAGTGATCGATAATGAAGGTGTTGACATGGTGACTATCAAGGTGTGGAGTTTGTGCAAACAGATCGCGTGACACAATGCACGTATTCATAGACAAACCTCAGCCTGTCTGATAAGAGTATATATCCTTAAATAATATATATCCATGCTGCTACATATTAGTAGGAAACCATGATACATCACTAATTATTATGTAGAAATCTTTAACATGAATGTCTTTAATGTCATTTTTGATCAATCATTATATAATTCAGCTTGTCATCACAGGAATAAATTACATTTAAAAACAAAAAATTTAATATAAATAAAATAATATTTATAAAATAAAATAAAATAAACAATAATAATAATATTTCAGAATATTACTGTGTTTTTTGCAACTTATCTGATGTCTTGCATCTTGTAGTGTCGCGTTTTGTTTGGGAATTAGTGTTAAATTTATTCCATGCCTGCTGCGCTCAAGTCGTGTCTTTACTAGTCCTTACTAGTTACTAGTTTTATCTCTTAACTCACCTTTTTAAGCTCGAGGTGATGAACTCTCCTTGGAGTGTGCCTTCTCATCTTGCTCATTAATAAGAGCAACCGTAATAAAAAGTTATAGAAGTACAGTACAGTTCACAGCAGAAGTGTTTGTGATTGTGTTTATTGAGATGTAATGTTTGTCTGTGCTTTGTTTCTCTGTAGCCAAAGTGGGAAAGACCTCTCTCATCATGTCTCTGGTCGGAGAGGAGTTTCCCGAGCAGGTGAGTTGTACCCATGAGCCTCTCTGCTGTGTGTTTGCCTGATGCAGTAAGAGGAAGCTCATGCGTTTGTGCCATCAGGTTCCTCTCCGGGCAGAAGAGATCACCATACCAGCCGACGTCACGCCTGAGAAAGTGCCCACACATATAGTCGACTATTCAGGTGTGTGTGTGTAGCATGACGTCATTTATTATTATTTATTTTTTTTATTAATCATTTTTTATTAATACTTATTTCCTCTCAACAGAAAGTGAACAGACTGAGGAAGTGTTGAGGGAGGAAATCGTAAAGGTGAGAAGCTTTCTGATGTCGTATGTGTGTGTAACAAGCCGTAAATCACATCTCTTGCATAATATTTGTAGTTTTTGTCAATAAAAAAGATTTGCAATGTATTCTAAATAGATATATTGCTAAATGTAATGTATTGGTGTAATCAAAGCTAAGCTGAATTTTCAGCATCATTGCTGCAGTCTTCAGTGTCACATGATCCTTCAGAAATCAGTCTAATATACTGATTTGCTGCCCAAGAAACAGTTCTTATTATTATCAACGTTGAAAACATTTGTGCTGCATCATATTTTATATGCAATCAAGATGCATTGTTTTTCAGGATTATTTGATGAATTAAAAGGTTTAAAAGAGCAGCTTTTATTTGAAATATATTTTTTAAAAATATATATATTTTTATATTTAAAAAAAAAATATATATATATTTATATATATATAAAAAAAAAATATATATATATATATATTATTTTTTTTTTCATTTGTTGTTGCCTTTTTATCAATTTAATGCATCACTGTTGAGTAAAATGTTTTTTATTTAGTTTAATCATTTTTGACTGTTTCCATAAGAATATAAGGAAACATTTATATTAATAATAGTTTAATAACATATATTGTAAAAGTATTTCTTGAGCACAGAGTCAGTAATATTTCACTATATATTAAATAAATATAAACATGAATTTTAAAAGTTTTACTGTATTTTATTTATTAATGTATTTATTATGAATCGCCGTTTTGAGGTCCTAAACACACCCGAAAAGTCTGCATTAAATAAATGCTTCTCTTTTAATATTTTAATGATCAAAGAAA